>LJJS01000743.1:0-33674 GCA_001447215.1 Diaporthe aspalathi
ATAAGCAAAAGCTTATATAATTAAGGAGTGTTTACTCTTTTTCTTATAAATAAAATCTGCAGTAACCACCTTTTAAATAACCTTAGCAATATAGAAACATTTTTCTTTTATTAAACCCTTATTTATAAGCTTTACCCCCTTTTTAAAAAAAACACTTCTGTTTTTTTAATTAAAATAACCAAGCTAATGACTTATTTAAATAAATATAAATTTTTACTAAATATTACTCTTTCTAATTTATAATTATTAATATAAAATAATTTATTAATAATTTATAATTTAAAAAGTATATTAGTAAAAAATGCTAAAACCCTAGCAAAAAAGATTTATATAAAAATATTAAAATATATAATATATTATAAAAATAACTTTTTATTAAATTTATTATTATGTAAACTAAATTTCTTTTTAAGTATAATAAATAAGGTACAACTTTATAATTGTAATATTTAATAAAAGCAAACTATTTAAAACAAATATAACGCTTTTTAAATAAAATAAAAAAATTTATAAAAACTTTCTTTATATAAACATTTTAAATTTTATAAAATATAATAATAATTAAAAAGCAGTATATAAATAAAGAAAAATAAAATAAAAATTTATAAAAATAAAAAACAACTTTTTAAAACTTAAAAAAAGGGATAATATTATAACTATAATAAAAATAAAAATAGCAGTTAATTTTATAAAAAAAATAACTTTACTTAGCTAATATACTGGCTAAGCAAATAATATAAAAGCACTTAGCCTTTTTTATATAACTTAACTTTAAAGTTTAAAATAAAAATAAAATTATTAGTGCTTATTAAACTTTAATAAGCATTAATAAGATTTAATAAATAATATTAAGCTTTAATAAGCTATAGTAAGCTCGGCTAAAGGAATAAATATATAAAAACACATTTATTATTAAATAACTAAATAATATAAATAGCTTTTTAGCAGTTAATTTAAATATTTACTTATAAATAGCTTTTACTAGCTAATAATTATTATTAAATTATAATATTATTTAATTATTACTGTTTAATTATATATTTTAAATATAAACCCTAATTAGCAGGTTTAGAGGACCTAAGGAACCTTGATCATTACACCGCCGCTATAGTTATTGCTATAATTATTAAAACGCTTTTTTAATTTCCTTAGCTTTAAAGGCATTTTAAATATATTTTAAAAATAGGTTTTAATTTAATAAAATAAGTATAATTTTAATCTAAAACTTTTTAAAAATAATTAAAAATAATGCTTAATTAGCTTAAAATAAGTGTATTATAAAGCTAAAAAAGGCTAAAGTAGGGAAAATAAAGTATATTATTAGTAAAAAAATGTTAAAAAAGCAGCTTAAAAAAGAAAACGGCTTTTTAGCTGGTATAAGTATATAGGTTATTTTATAATTAGAAAAAGTAAGGCACTTATATATTTTAAATATAGCTTATAGCTAAAAGGTATATAAAATAAAAATATATACCCTTAATTTTAAATTTTAAATATATTAAACTTTTATATAATTATAATTCTTTTATTACTTTATTTTTTTAGAATTTACAACTTAGGCAAATTTACTTTTATGGATTTTAAGCGCTAAGAGCATATATCGTTCTATAATTCCACGCTATTCCGCAGTCAAGGTTTTACATGTCAAACACACAAAATTTGCACGTCTCAATCCATCTCTACCTTGAAAAGGTCTTTAGAATTTGTGTAGATATACTCATTCTTGATCTGAGCCTCACTGTAGCATGACAGTTGGCTCAGAAACCAGCAAGCGCACCAGCATCAATTATTTTTAGCCATAGGAGTAGCTAAACGCTTGTTTCGATGTTCTCGTCTGTTTCCTTCTCATCAGACGGCTTCATATACCCGTCATTCTGTAGCGTCTCCTTCCTGATTTGATTTGATGATGGAAGCTCTTCTGTTTCCCCACAGCAGACTCGGGACTATTGGATATGCCAACTATGGCAAAGCCTTGATCATGAGATTATCCAGCAGTCCATAAACATCCAAACTGGCTCCTGGAAAAGGCTGTCAGAACGAGCGACGAGTTCACTACAATTCCACGCAAAGTAGTCTTTTATGACTGTTGGGATTGCAAGGAGATGCGGCTGAAGTCGTTGACCAGCATTGGGAGGAGCCCCACGGTGTGCATGAGAATAAAAGGCTAGAACAAGCCCTGGACGAGATGCATGTGCACTATGCGAGTTCACACAGCTTCGCGATGTCATTTGTGTATCCTTCATGCCTTCACACAGGAGCACTCAGGCGCGAGGGTATTTTGTCCGTGTTGATGTCCTGGAAGTGTCGATGGTGGGAAGTAGCGCCGGCTGGAAGACTCCAGATGTCCTCGCAAATTTCCGCCATGAAAAAAGCCTGAGACTGTCCAGTATCTAAGTTGCTTCTCTGGCATAAATGTGTTCTCCTTCAACCGGCTCAGCCCTCCTCATCCGCGAGGTAACCCCGTCATGAGATGCAATAACTTATGCAGTCAGTATCACAACCGCCCAACTTGAAGAAACAAGGGGCAAGTCTGTAGAGTCTATGGACAGTGCGAAGTTCTGAGGAGACTCATATTCACTTCTATGACTCCATAGATCATCGTTGGACATTTCTAAGAAGACGAAGCAGCCGCTAAGGGACGACCGGGCGTCAACGAAACTCCTCCGCGCGGAGGCGGATAACGAGAAACATGAGTCGGTTGCAGCAACCATCCAATGGAGCATCCGCGCCCCCTTGGGTGCATGGTTAGGAAGGAGCACCGAAATTGGCGCTGATACCACCGGTGTCCCGAGGTCATCAGGGTGCCCAACTGTCAGAGAGTAGCCCGCCGTAAACACTATACTAACAGAGCAAAAGATCAAGCAATGACGAGGCTCCCTCGTCACCCGGCGGGTCCGCCTATATAGACTTCTCTCACACCAACCAACAGACTCAGATCACATGTGAGATAATAAAATGAGTCTGTTGATACTTGTGGTCACCTGAACAGGGGACGTTACACGTACTAATGATAAGCTAAACTATATACTCACCTAGGTAGGTAGGTAGTTCCTGTGAAAGTGAAATTGCTCTAAAACCTGAGGACTCGCTCCTTCTCAGAAACTCGCCCACTTCTGCAGCATACGTCAGGCATCTGCACCAGCCTTTCTTTAGGGCCCTCGCGGATTTCAAACAAATATCTTCTTTCAAATTATCATCGCCCTTCACAGACCTCGACACATCCCTTCGTCGAGGCGGCCATTTTCTGCCGCAATTTTGTGATACAACGTGCAGACAAGATGTGTCGCCACCCAAATGATGACGACTTGGATGACTCTGCGGGCATTTGCGCCATGGATAGGCCCATGGATTTGAAGACTTATTACAACTCCTTTGACAACCCTTACCTAGATGACTTGCGTGGCTCAGATGATGTGTGGGAGGGTTTGACTGTATCAATGCTTGCCGCCAGCCACGTCCCGGAACCATGGGTCGAGGATCCCGTGAGCCACGTCCCGTCATCATGGCCCCCGGGTGCGCGCAAGCTGCCCCGTGGTCGCTACATCTGTCCCGACAAGAATTGTCCACAAACAGTCGGCCAGATGTGGTCGGACGGAGGATACAGCCGTGAAACACTCGTGCCACACATTCTCACCCACGGCGGCTACGACGGCCTGTACCGCCTAAGCAAAGAGGTCCGGGACTGCGTCAGCTTACGGCGGCGTGTCCTGAACCGCAACCCGGAGGGCATTGTGTACAGTCGAGACTTGCACCGTGGCGACTACAAGCCAATTTACCTCCAGCAGGTCACGGATCGGCTCATCGTGGACCTCGAGGAGATTATAAGCGGGGAGGAGTCGACCTGCCACGAGTTCACGCTGCCCGGGAGCGCAATGGCCAGCGCGGACGGAATGCGCTCTCTAGACTGGTACGCGGGCGGGTGCGTGCCTCAGGAAACAGCCGACGAGGCCGACGAGGAGTCTCCCCACCGCCGCGGAGACTGGACCCAGAGTCGAGTCAACCAGTTCTGGGACAATTATGCACGGAATGCGCGCCATGGAGATTTGAACTTGAAAGAGGAGGCCTACCGCACTCCGTCGTTGCCGGAGATGGTTGGGACGCGTGTCCCGGCGCCTCCAGAAGCGTCTCCAGAAACGCCGGAGAGCAGCCCCGGGCCCCCGAGAAAGAGGGCCCGAATGGCCCAGCCGCCGCTGGATCTGGACGGACTATCTCACGACCTCGTAAAAGGGGCTATCGAGGGCTTCGATGCCATGCAGATTGAGTGAGTTGGATCCGAGTCCTCGACAGGTTAGTTTGGGATCTCTGGTTGGGGCACCCGGGCTTTGCTACCATGGGTGCAAGCGGTTGGTGATTACATATGTATTGATTGATAGCTCTAGAGTGGGTAGGTAGATAATCGGCTGCTTGGACACCGAGGACTCATTGCAGATTGCCGGCGTTATTCTTGCGTCGGAGGAGCTTTTAGGTATGAGTACGGGAATCGTCTGAACAAAAGGATCTGGATATGTAATTCGCATGCCAGACAGCAAAACATACAGTGCATGTCTCCATTTCCACTGAATGCTTCCTTCCCCCAGTGTGCGCTTCGTGACCGTGGGCAGAGCAAAGCATTTTGATGAAAAGTTCGGAAAGATGCTACTCAAGGAAAAATGCTAATAAATCAATGACTTCGTAGGCTATCTAAAGCACACTGAATTCTAGCTATAAGTCTGCCATGCATTCTGTGCTTTAACTAAGTCAGGCCACCATTGACCACGCGCCCGTAGCGAATGTTGCAATGCAGATCCCGATGTTAAAGAAACATTGAAGGAAAGAAAGAACATGAAACAAACTTGTCTTTGTTAATGTCAACAGCGCAAAGCCATAGTGGGTATCGCAGCCCTCGCACACAAACCCCCCATCAAGCACTCGCATTCCTGCGCTCAGCCTCCCTGGCCGACTGCTCCCAGTCGGAGCGGGTGAGGTACCAGAGCTCGACGGTGCTGACGAGGGCGAGCCCGACGGTGACGCCGAACCAGAGGCCCTCGAGCCTCCACCCCAGGCCGAAGGCGGTGCCGAAGGCGAGCGGCAGGGCCACGACGTAGTACGACACGAGGTTCGCGTAGCCGCCAAACTCCTGCTTGCCCGTGCCGCGCAGCAGGCCGTGCGATATGGCGGCGAGGCAGTCGAAGAACTGCATCACGGCGCAGACGGGCATCACCCGCGCCACCAGCTCGACGACCTCGCCGTCGGGCGTGAACAACAGGGGCAGCTGGTATCGCAGGGTCGAGAGCACCGTGACGTTGAAGACACCGACGAGGCAGCCCGCCCAGAAGGCTACCTTTGCGCACGTCTTGGAGGCGTCGACCAGGCCCGCGCCGATGAGGTTGGCCACGCGCGTCGACGAGGCGATGGCGATCGGGAAGGGGATCTGGAACGTCGTGGATGTGATCGTCATGAGGATGGACTGTGCGGCTAGGTATGTCGAGCCGAACTGGCCGGTTGCGAGGGTCAAGATCTCGAAGGCGAACCATTCTGCCTCGACCATAATCATTCCAGGAATCGACAGCCGAATCATCGGGCCTAGACAAGAGATTAATATACAATTTCATCAATATGAGTCCAGGACCAAAATACTCACCCCAGTTTGTCAATGCGCGCTTGCTAAACCCTCCCCAGCATTGTTTCCCGTCCACGAAGTAGACGTACAGGAACAGGAGCGTGGGCAGCAGGTTCTGCGTGATGACAACCGAGATTGGCGCCCCGGTGAAACCCAAACCAAGATGCCACACGAAGAGCCAGTTGAAGAACACGTTAAGGGGCGCAGCAATGAGCAGAACATAGGTCGTCGCCTGGAAGAGACCCTGGGCCTGCACAAAACGCTTGCCTCCCTCGAACACGATGAAGGCTGGGACGCCGAGCAGGTAGATCTTCAAGTACATGCCGGCCAGCTCCGCGGAGCGGTACTCTGGGATCATCATAGCCAAGAGCTCCGTCGAGTACAGCCAGAGGACAATGAGGGGCAGGAACAGGAGCATCAGAAAGCAGATCATGCGCTGTATTTGTAACCCCACAAGATGTTTGTGTCCTGAGCCGAATGCCTGAGCGCAGAGCGTGTCCAAGCTCGTAGCCAGCCCTTGGAAGGGGGCCGAGCAGGTGATGTTGGCAGTCATTGTTGCCACTACAAATGTGTAAGCCGCTGTCCCAGGAGCAAGATGGCTGGTATCAACTTACAACTGATAGCACCCAGCTCGATTGTACCAATACGACCGACCGCAAATATGCTGGCTACGTTGATAGAGTACTGGAGGAGGAAAGTCACGATCAAGGATCTCGAGTAGACTGCGATTGTCTTGGCCTCCCTCTGCCACGTCGTCTTGAGCTTCCCCGATGCGACGGCCGCCTCCCACTGCTCGTTCAGTAGGCCATCCGCCGCCGGAGGTACCTCGCCAGTCTGACTGATCTGAGCCAGCAGTGGCGCCGTCTCGGACACCACCCGGGACAGAGGCGCGTCTTCCTCCTCCTCACTTGTGAGAGGGACCTTGGTGGAGAACAATTTCTTGTAAACCCGACGCGGGAGCGACTCCTTCTCGGGGACCGGATGCTTGGGCGGGAGGATATGGTTGTCCCTCAGGAGGCTGAGCTCCTCGTGCCTGGATTGCTCCCACTCATCATGGGTGAGAATGGTCGACGCGCCCCGGGGCCCCATGGCCGGCCGAGTGGTGCCGTACGCGATTGCGCTAGGCTTGCGATACATGGCCGGCCCATGAGACTCCTCGTCTGAGAGGTCGTCGCCGAAAGCCGAGTCCAGATCATCCTCGCATTCGGAGTCCTCCTCGAGATCCCGCCTCAGAGCTTCTTGGGCGATGGGTGAGCCGGCCTGGAATGAGGCGGCCAGGGATGATGCAAAATCATGAGCGTGAGCGTGAGATGGTGGGTTCGACCGGTTGGTGTCATTGCCGGTTGGAATAGGCTTGCTTCCGGCCATACTGCCTGCCCTTGCGAGCCTTTCCAGACTCCGTCGAAGAATATGGTATATATGTGGTTTGACGCGACACCAAGAGATGTATGTTTTTTTTTCTGGGTCGGGATTTAAGAGCCCGGGGTGCCCAGTTTTATTACCACGGAGGGGGCGTTCGCCACTAACAAAGACTCGGGAGGTAGGCGGCCTGAAAATCGCCCACGAGACGGGATGCGTGCCAACCAGCTCGAAAAAGTGATCTAATGGAAATGTCGAGAAGAACGAATAGGATTCAGACACAGCCAGTAGGGCTGACAGACAGGCAACCCCAAAGCGGACGAGGTCACGATATATCCTGGAAGCAAGGCAATGAGTCGTGTAGGGGGGAGGAGTTGGTGGTTGCGATATGACACACGGAGAGGGATCAAGTCACCGCTCCACAACTTAGAACAGAGGAGGAGCTAGTGCAAGATATCGGATAGGGAATGCAGAATAGGAGATGTGGTGTAAAGATCCACATGCACGCGGGGAAATGCAATGCAATGCGAAATGCGCAATGGCGATGAGCAACAACATCACGAGGGCCACGAGCGGGCTGGCTGACCCTTTTGGGAAACACTGGGCGGCGGGCGGGCACCGTCCAGAGTCCAGACGACCCAAGGCTGCAAGGACCGTCTGTATGTTTGCTCCACACACCGTAATCCGAGGATGTCATGGATTCACGGATAAGAGAGATGCATGATCGCCTCGCTGCCGCAGTGGGGCGGGAGACTCCCCCCCCCCCTCCCCACCAGGGCAAATGGCTGCTTGCTTTTGAGATTCCGGAAATCAGGATGGACTGGCAAGACTGGATAGATACGCACCGCAGCGTGAGAACTAGCGGGTAGGCAGCGCTAGAATGCTAGCTCTCGTCCAAGGTCAATGATGCGCGGCCCCAGTGAGGTCATTTGTCCCTTGCCATCTCACCGCGTCTTCTGGGCGTATCTTGCCCCGTTGTCGGCCTTGTATTGCCATGCCAGTGACCAACTTGCACGACAAGGTTGGTCGCACGGCTAGCCGTTGGATGGGGCAAGAGATGTCTGTGGCGACACATGTCTCTCGCTGCTCTCCAATGACTCTCGCGCACGGAAGTGGTGACGAGTTGACGGAGATGAACTGGTAACCCAAAACACCCCAAGACTGTTTGCTATATATACGAGATGGAAGACGAGCGACGTCGCCCAGAGACGGGGAAAGCGGCCACCGGTGACCCTGGAATGCAGGGTGGACGGAGCACGGCGTGGCCCAAAAGCAGTTGCCCGGGATCTCAGGTGTGTCGGTGTGTCGAATCAGAGCCCCTGCAATGGCTGTCGTGCATAGTCGACGACGTCCTAGACTAGGTGGGTCACTAGAGCACGGCTTGGACTGGAGGGCTGTAGATGGGACCGTCACAGCGAGGCGAAGACAATGAAGCTTGGACCGAGAGATGCAGAGGCTTGCGAGGCTCGATATTGGAGGAGGAGCGGGTCTCGGGCGGCCAACCTTGCCAACCAACCCCTCCTCAATCCATCGATGCATCACCTGGTGGGCCAAGTTCCAGGAACACGATCACGCGATCCAACAGGCGGGAGCCATTGGCCTATCACAAAGGACTGCGGTGTGGGTTTCACACTGACAGGCTCACTCAGCCTTGTCCACCTCGACAGCCAGCTGGTGCATGGTAAGATGCAATGCAATGAAAACGGAAGGGGAAATTACGGTTCCAGTTCCACAATATGCAGAGCGGGAGGAGGCCGACGTGCGTACCGGCCGGGCCTGCGATCTGCCGACCCGATTGAGCATCCGCTATCGGGAAACGGCTATCAGTATCAAAGCCCTCTCCTCAATCAGATAGAATAGACCCGACCCATCTTAGCCCATTGCAGCCCGCCAGCCCGCCAACAGGACGCCACCAGCACGCGATAACCACGACGCACAGCGCAATCACCCTGCCAATCGCACCGCAACACAGCAAAGGCCCAGCCAGATACAATCATCCATACCAAAGGGAAATCCACATCCCAACTCCGAGTCCCTCTTTTCCCCAGGATGAGGCTCTGCCGCCCGGACGCGACCCGTCCCCACCTCATATGCGAACCTTAATTGTCCAGCCCACCAATTTTCAAAAGGACTCAGGTCTCTTCCGCGGGAATCCCATCATCTATCTAGTCACTGTCACACATAGTCCAACCAATCCTCCTCCTCTGGGGCTCTTCTCTCATCATGGCTGATATCCGCGACGAGGAGGATGGCACATTCTGCGCCGTGAGCTGCTGCGGCCCCCTCAAGGACCTCGCAAGGCCTGTCGACGTCGAGGACCTTTTCGACTCGGGGTACTACTAGTATGTCGCCCCGATGAGCGGTGGCTCACTTACACCTATTCTCGTCACACACATAAAGCAGCCATATCTATCATCCGCACATGATATGAACCTCGCCACTGACTGTCAATCAACCCCCACACACACGCAGCGACTCGAGCAGCTCCTCCGGCGGTGGCAACTCCGCCTCCTTCTTCACATGGCCCTTGCTGGGGCCCCTCCTCTTCGAGAACCAGACCTCGGACGCCCGCGACCACTGCGCCAACGAGCGCACCTTCCTCAGCTACCTGCGCCTCTCGGTGTACATGGCCGTCGTCGCAGTCGCCATCGTCCTGTCCTTCCACCTCAAGTCACGGCCCTCGCCCGCCGAGCTGCGCATGGCGAAGCCCCTGGGCCTCGTCTTTTGGGGCCTCAGCGTCGCCTGCCTCGGGGTTGGGCTGGGGAATTATGTCCGTGAGTTTCCTGATACCCTCATTTCTCCTCTATCGCGCGTCATCAATCTGTTGCTCTCTCTTCTCTCATATGATCTCACGAGACGGTGGGTCAAAGTGAACCATGCTGACATGCTGCTTGCTAGAAACGGTGAATAAGTACAGCCGAAAGGCTGCGATAGTGCAAAGTGGTATCAAAACACAGCTGGTGAGTCTCACCCGGAGCTCTTTCTTCCTCTTCGGTCATAAGATGTCAGTGAAGCGGACGCAGTGGCCCTGACACCAATCGTCTAGACCATGGGTATCGTGTCCTTGTGCATCATCGCGACCTGTGTGACTTTGCTAGTCGTCAACAAGATGAGCCAGGCCAGCAGATAGGTCAAGGTTTGCCAAACGCGCCCTCCGAAATGCAGCCAGATAAGACCTTGAGAATCCCAATGCCAACCATGCTCACCACCCCAGGCTCGTGTGCTGTGGTATACACAGCTCCCAAGAGATATATACAATGTGCCAAATAAAAACCGTCCATTGCTCCTGAACGCCAAGGCCGACGGATCCAGAAGCGCCTTGCTAGAAATATCTACACCCCGTCGTCGCCCATGCAATACAAGTCCTTGGCAGACGGTTCTGGCACCGCCGCCTGGCCTGTCCTACAGCCTCCAACCGTGCGCCTGAAACCGGCCGCATACTTGATCGCCTCCTCGTTAAGGATCTCGATAGATATCCGGTTGTCGTCCCAAGAGAGCATGGCCATGTCGTTAAAGCGCGGGAGACCACCACCGCCGGGGATACCGTCCAGCAGGTTACCGGTGCGAAGAATGACTTCATCCTCATTGTCGTGTTTGGTATTCGACTTGTGGTCCTCGTACTCCTCGGGTTTCTGGTACAACTCGCCGTGAGTGATTGCCAGATTTGCCGCAAGCTCTCGCCCCGGATAGACAGTCATGTATCCGCGGGCGCGACAAAGTCGGACGGCATGCTCTAGCCACGAAGGGTAATCCTTGCTGACCGTCTTGTCGGCCAGGAGAGCTGGTGTGCTCTGGAACCCATGTTGCGCTTCCAACAGCTGCGAGACGAACCCGTGCAGCTCAGCCCACCTTTCTCCCAGGAAGAGTGCCGCGTTGCTGTTTGGCGCCTGCCAGAGGAATGCAGTTGAGAGGCTGGAACTCGTAGCACCGAGTTCGGGCCAATCCGGTCTGTCAGCCTGTCCCGTCGGTGGCACAAACGGCGCTGAGCCATCGAGGACCCTAGTGGGAAGGTCGAGACTCAGGCTGAACACTCTCTTGTCCCAGGCTTGGTAGATCGCAGGGCCCGAATACCTGTATTCCAGAAGGGCGAACTTCAAATAATGGAAATAGTGGGGCGATAGCTCGACTTGGGCAGACAGGACCAGGACGTGGGAGAGGCCTGCATTCAGAGGCCAGAAGCCCTCGAGAAACCGCACCGAGCTCTCCTCTTCTGTGTCCCCGCGCCGGGATATGCGATGCCTGAGGGTCAACTGGTTCGCGATTGCCGGGTTAGATGCTCTATGAGGTGGCCAGTGGAAGGTCTGAAGGAATTGAGCAGTTGGCGGGTCAATCTCCTCCGGAAGTTCGATGGTCAGATGGGGTACGGCACTCGCAGTGTAATCAGCCGCTCGCAAAGACTTGAGCAGTCTTATCAGACTCCCTGATGCTCCTGCATGCGCATGAACTAGAATATCCACGCTGAACCGGTTCCAATGCGATAGCGACTGCGCATCAAGTTTCGACACCCAAGAGAGGCGGTCCACCGCGTGCCCAGGCAGCTCCACAATGGCTTGACCCATCTCCATCTTGTTGGCTTGTTTCTGTAACGCCCTGAGGAGCAGGGGTTCTTCCGCATCAGAGGAATCGACAAGTATTGCTTGAGGGTGCATGTAATTGTTGATATGGTAGAGCGCTCGTTCGACGGATTTTGCGAACCTCTCGTCGGAAGAAATGCTGGGGAATTCGACGCGCGCATCTGCGGTTGGTCAAAAAAACGAGTCCCGTTTCTGGTGACATTCAGGTAATTCCTACCGTGAAATATGATCTCGCAGCCCTTGCCGATACCATTCACAGCCCGCAGCTCCTCAAGTCTTATGTCGTTTCTGCTCAGCAACGCGAAATGGACATACGCTTTCAATTCCTTGCCCATCTTGCAGGCCAGCGGAAGGAGTGAGCTGGCGCTCCTCAAGCTTGCCGCGGCAAACAAGACGTTTTTGTTGAGCGGCGAGCTCCCATGAGTACCGCTTATCGCGTGCAGAGTCTCTGCGAGCTCCATGAACCTGATCGGGCCGTCATAATCCCGTCTGGGAGGCCCTGCCTCGTTGTCGTCCTCGTCGGCCGTATCGGTTGCGCTGGGGGCTTGGGGCTTCGGGGCGGCAGCCGCAGGTGGCTCTTTCACGATGGGATAGACAGGGCGGCCAGACCTTCTGGGGCC
Source organism: Diaporthe aspalathi (assembly GCA_001447215.1). Taxonomy (NCBI): domain Eukaryota; kingdom Fungi; phylum Ascomycota; class Sordariomycetes; order Diaporthales; family Diaporthaceae; genus Diaporthe; species Diaporthe aspalathi. The sequence continues at coordinate 12,153 of LJJS01000743.1, forward strand.
CACGTCGGAGGGTATGTTATGGATGAAGAGGTAGGCGGCAATAGCAAACAAGGCCAGCAAGCCCACGCGTCTGAGCGTCTTCCGGGGAGCTACGCGGGGCGCGGATTTCCAGCCCAGCGACGAGGTCCTCTTCTTGCCGCCCTTGAGATACAGGTCATCGTTTCTCTTGTGGACCCCAAGCTCCGGGTCGACGGCGGCTGCCGGCATTGCCCCAGCCGCTCCAGGAACGAGGAATGCGACTGGGCGGGCGTGGGCCTGGGAGGGTACGACAGTGTCTCGTCTTGGTCAGCCGAACGTGACTTCACGTCATTTCTGACGTGAGGGGTCCGCTGAGCCAGCCGCTTCACTGTCGGGATTGGTCAAGAGGCGGGCAGATGGTGTTCGCGGCCGAGTCGTTCGAGTCGGGGGACCGAGGAGATGGAGAGGAGAAGAGGGCGCATCCACGAGGAAGCACGTAGTATCAGCAGCACAGATGGAGATCGGAGAAGGCAGCCTTTGGAGAAGGTAGGTGCACAGGGGCGTTTGAAGGCTATGGAGATTTGGAATGGAACCACCACGTTGCCATTTGGGGCCGAAGATGGGACGGAATCGGTGGGGGGGGCAGAGGTAGTAAGTCCTAAATTACCTACTTGTGGTATTCCGGCCGAGACGATCTCGAGGACCAGGCCAGCCCGACGACTCAAAGACAGCCTGTCCCTGCCCCCCCGGTCGTGGACTGCCGATTGACCACCTGCCAGGCCTGCCCAGCTGCCCCACAGGACCCTGCCCCGACCCTGCCAGGGCCTGCTCGCCTTTGGGCCTCCGAACCCTGCATTGCCCACTGCAGATCGGCTCCGGTGTGGGGTTTGAGCAGAAGAGCTTGCCTGCACGGCCCAGCCAGATGGTAAAATCTCCAATCGGATTCAGAACGCCATCTCGACAAAATTTGGAGCTTGATTTGGAAAAGGAAAAAAAAAAAATAGGGTTTCGGCCCCCATCAGAGAATTCAGTGCTGTGTATTGGTTTTTGGTTTTTATCCAGCGGCCTAATTGAAGTAGGCGGATTCAAATCAAAACAGGTCTTGCACGGCATATCTTCTACTCATCTACCTCTGTGAAGGAGAGCAAGAAACTGCAGGCCAAAATCATGGGCAAATCACGGAGAAACAGGGCTCATGCCCACCGCGCAGACCCCATATCCGCGGCCATTAAGCCAGTCAAGGCTCCAACTGACCCAGAACTTGCTGCACTCAGGGAGAAGAGCATCCTTCCCGTCATCAAAGACCTGCGAAGCATTGACCCCAGCGCCCGGTCAGCAGCAGCTGGCGCCGTCGCCAACATTGTCCAGGATCCAAAGTGTCGCAAGCTCCTCCTCCGGGAGCAGATCGTCCCTATCATCCTCACCGAGACCCTGACCGATGCAAGCCTCGACAGCAGGGCGGCTGGCTGGGAGATTCTCCGCGTGATTGCCTCTGAGGAAGAGAGCGACTTCTGTGTACACCTGTTCCGGCTCGATGTGCTGTCTGCCATAGACCATGCTGGCAAGAATGTGAGTACCCCCCTTGTATGGAGTTCTTTTTGCCTCGGCTATCATCTGACTGTTTCCAGGTGGTTCAAGCAGTTGCAGAGTCATCCTTTGCCAAGGCGCCCAAGGCTCAGCAGCAGGTAATGTGGAATATCACCACGGCCCTTATTGCTTTGATCAATGCGCTGGCTACCGCTCGGGATGAGATTCTGGATGCCATAGCCTCCAACCCTCACATCCTCCCTTTCCTGTGCTTCCTTGTTACCCACGCGCCCACCCCATACGAGACCTGCACCGAAGCCCTCAGCTGCCTGATGTCGCTGTCCGAGGACAATCTCAAGGTATCGCAGCTCGTACTCGCCGATCCGTCAGGCTGTTTCAGAACTCTGGGCAAGTTCAAAGAAGGCACTGACATCAAGTCGGTGTATTCATGTGGTGTCCTTCACAACATCTTCTCATCACTCGAGTGGCACGATGGAAGCCCAGGTCAGGATGGCGCCACAGATGCGCAACTTATACCGAGCTTGTCTCGTGTTCTGGAACGGACCAGGCAAGACCCAAAGACGAACCAAATCGGTGGAGTCTCCCCTGAGGCTGTTTCGCTTGCACTGGAGATCCTGGCCTCTATCGCCACGGATTTGCAAGGCACAGTGGCAAAGGGCAGCAAGGACAAGGATGAGTGGAACGGGATCGAGGACGACGAGGCGATGGAAGAGGACGATGACGAAGTGGAGCAAGAAGGAGAGGACGAAAACGGAGGCTCTGCGGACCCTATGGAGGCTGACGCGGCCGAGGGTGAAGAAGACGACGAGATGGATGAAGACGCAATGGAGGCAGATCTGGATCTCGTGACGGGAGTAGACGACGATGTCGAGGACGACAGTGGAGTCGACGACTTACCGACACTAAGGGAGTTCATGACGAAAGCAGTACCGCAAATCATCCGCATGGCGAACTTAGCACCGGCGTCCGATGAGGCAATGGCGATCCAGAGCGAGGCGTTTTCGGCGCTCAACAACATCTCTTGGACGCTATCCTGTTTCGACTACTCAGAGACTGGCAATGCCGGTATCCTGAAGGCCTGGACGCCGGCAGCCAAGCGCATCTGGTCCAACGTCATCGCCCCCGTCCTCGCGACCGATACGGCGGATATCTCCTTGGCTTCCGTTGTTACGAGCATCGCATGGGCCGTCTCCCGCACTCTACAAGGGTTGACACCTCTCGTTGGCGACGAGCACCGGAAGTTCATCGCTCTTTACAGAGCCTCCAAGGGTTTGCCCGCAAAAACTGAGGACCAAGCCAGCCAGGAAGAAGCCGACCCGTTCCAAGCCCTCGGAGTAAAGTGTGTCGGCGTGCTGGGTCAGCTTGCCCAGGATCCCGCACCCATCAGCCTTAACCGCGAGGTCGGCATCTTCCTGATCACCATCCTCAATGGGCTGCCGGACACGCCTCCCGCGGATGCTGTCGAGGCCTTGAACCAATTCATGGATATCTACGGCGACGAGACTCACGCATGTGACAAGGAAGTATTCTGGAAGGACAACCTCCTGAAGCACCTCGAGGAGATCCTCCCCAAGGCCAAAGCTGTGGCAAAGACGATTGACAAGAGGGGCGCAACGGCCGAGCTGAGGGTCCGCGCCGATGAGGCCGTCCTCAACCTGGGCCGCTTCATCCAGTACAAGAAGAAAAACCCGCCGAAACCTTGAGGGGATATAAGGTAGCATTCACGGTGGAGAAGTGACACGCGGGGCAATGGTTCGGGACGATCTTGCTGATCGCTCACCTGAGTTCTCCGGTAGTGAGGAGGCTTATGCGGTAGCCCGCGAGGCGAACTGTCCCATCTTTGGTCAGCAAGACGCAAGCTGTGCCTGCCTAGGCACTGAGGACGGATCGTGCAAACCTCGTTTGAAACGATGTGATTCATGAGTAAATAGCAAAAGAACAGACAAATCCCTGGGAGAACACCAGCATCTGGCTTTTCGTAAGCCGCAAGACTTAGGTCTCTCTCTCTCAATAAAGAAAAGAAGAGAAAAGGTCGTAAAAAGGGACCGAATCTGTGTCTGTGCCACTCATGGTGGAAGCCATGCCGTGGAGTCTGTCCCGTAAGCAATACACCGCAACGCCACACAAAGCGTTCATCAGACCGTTTACCCGATAGGCTTCATCTTCTTCTTCTTCTTGGATGGCTCGCCGCCACTGCCCCCCTTGCCCTTCTGGAACTGCCTCCACGAGTCGATGCGCACCTCCCTGGTGGCCTCCCAGTCCTGCTCGTGCTGCCTCTTGCGCTTGCGCTCGTCCAGCTCCTCGTCCTCGCGGCGCTGCTGCCGGCCCTCCTCCTGCATCTGCCCCTTCATCTGGCGCCGCCGCCGCTGCTCGTTGTCGACGAGCACCCGCACCGTCTTCTCGGCCCACTTGCGGTGGAACTCGGCGTCGGGCTCCTTCACCTCGGGCGAGTCCACCGTCCACTTGTTCTCGCGGATCAGCAGCATGCGCGCGTCCGCGATCGCCTCGTCCAGCTGCGCCCGGTGCTTCTCGTCCATCAGCTCCGTCTGCGCCTTCTTGAGTCGGTCGAAGGCGTCCGGCGCCCGCGGGTTCTTGGTCTTGTCCGGGTGGATGAGCAGTGACTTCTTGCGGTACGTGTTTTTGATGTCTGACTCTGGCACGCCGGGCTTGAGGTCTAGCACGGCGTACGCGTCGAGCCGGAAGGCCTTGAGGATGCGATCGATTTCGGCATCCTGTAGGGGCGGGGAAGAGTTAGATGTCAGTGAATTGGTCGGTCTCGGCGACGGTTTAGATCTCGGGGCGACTTGCCTTCTCCCACTCCTTGCCCTCGGCGTCGAGGATGTCCAAGGCATCTCTGTCATCAACAGGCTGTTCATCCGTGGATGCCATCTTGGCTTCTGGCTTTTGAGCTTCTTACCGTGTTGGATTGGACAAATCGGGGGAGTTGGCGCAAGTCAAGCTGAAGCCGTCTTGAAGTGCGGTTGTGGAGTGCCACAACCAACAGGGGGTCTGTCTTCAGGTATAGCTGCAGTGGCCCGGGTAGGTATCCTCGTACCTTGACGTGGGCTGGCCCACCAGTGGGACTAATAAGACTGCCAGGGTCCCTATCGATAAGCTCATGCCTACCGAAATTTCTAGGATTCTTGACATCGGCCAGGAAGACTCGCTTGGTTTGGTGCCAGCCGTTCGAACCTATTTTCCCTATCACTTTCCAGTATGCCTCGCGCCGCGTCGCCGACGCCTTCAGATGGCGAGGTCGACATCTTCGACTCGCTATACACCGACGATGTAGACCAAAAGCCACAGGCGCCTGCCGACGCAAACTTCGATTTCCTCGACGATGCGAACGAAGACGACGGCGACGAGGCTTTCATCGCCCTCAAGCAGGCGGCGTCGTATCGCAAAGCTGCAAACCAGTCCAAAGGCACCGGCCAGAAAGGAGGCGGTTTCCAGTCCATGGGTACGCACAGCTTGCGCACGGGAGCCAGGGTTCGTCGAGCTCTACTGACAAGAAGCAGGATTGAATGCGAAGCTTCTGTCGGCTATCCTCCGCAAGGGTTTCAAGCAGGCGACTCCGATTCAGCGCAAGGCGATCCCTCTTATACTTCAACGAAGAGATGTGGTGGGCATGGCAAGAACAGGGTCCGGCAAGACAGCTGCTTTCGTGATACCCATGATTGAGAGATTGAAGGCGCACAGTGCTCAGGTCGGCGCCCGAGCCCTCATCATGTCTCCTTCTCGAGAACTTGCGCTACAGACGCTCAAGGTGGTCAAAGAGTTTGGGAAAGGCACGGATCTGAAGTGTGTCTTGCTTGTGGGAGGTGACAGCTTGGAAGACCAATTCGCCTCCATGACCACGAATCCGGATATCATAATCGCAACGCCTGGTCGATTCCTGCATCTGAAGGTGGAAATGTCGCTGAATCTGTCCTCGATCAAGTATGTCGTCTTCGACGAGGCGGATCGCTTGTTCGAGATGGGTTTCGGGACGCAGCTCGCAGAGATTTTGCATGCTCTGCCACTTTCGAGACAGACACTGCTATTCTCCGCAACGCTCCCTGCGTCTCTTGTGGAATTCGCCCGTGCTGGTCTACAAGACCCGAGCTTGGTGAGACTGGACGCGGAGACTAAGATTTCGCCCAAACTGGAAAGCGCATTTTTCTCCGTGAAGGCCGCGGAGAAGGAGGCTGCCTTGCTACACATTCTACACGACGTTATCAAGGTGCCGACTGGTGAACCCGAGGGCCCTCCGCAAGACTCGGACCGAACGTCAAAGAAGAGGAAGCGTGGGCAAGACGAGTCTGCAAAGGATAAGCCGACAGAACACTCGACCATCGTATTTGTGGCAACCAAGCATCATGTCGAGTACGTGGCCGCACTTCTGCGCGAGCAGGGATTCGCAGTGTCATATGTATACGGATCATTGGATCAAACAGCGCGAAAAATCCATGTCGACAACTTCCGCCGTGGGAAGACAAACATTCTCGTGGTGACGGACGTTGCGGCTCGAGGTGTCGATATCCCGGTGTTGGCAAATGTCATTAACTACGACTTCCCTCCCCAACCAAAGGTTTTTGTCCATCGAGTTGGACGAACTGCTCGAGCGGACAAGGAGGGTTGGAGTTACAGCATCATGCAAGACTCGGATGCTCCCTACTTGATTGACTTGCAGCTGTTCCTGGGAAGGAAGCTGGTATTGGGTCGAGAGAGTGGTAACTCCCCATCTTATAAGACAGATATGGTGGTTGGCGCTCTGCAGCGGGCAGAGATCGAGACGCAAGTCGAATGGCTCAACAAGCTGCTCAAACAAAACGAGGATATCAAAGCGCTGCGGAGTGTTGCCGCCAAAGCAGAGAAGCTCTACACGAGGACGAGGAATCCGGCGTCAAGCCAAAGCGCAAAGAGAGCAAAAGAGGTTGTGGTGTCGAATGGGTGGAACCAACTGCACCCACTGTTTGGGGAGGTCAACGATGAGATGGAGAACGCCCGTAATGATATGTTGGCCCGGATCAGTAAATGGACGCCAAAGGAGACAATTTTCGAGATCAACATGGGCAAGAAGACTGCTACTAACCCAGGTGCAGAAGTCATGAGGAAGCTCCGGGCCACGATTGTGCCCAAGAACCGGTTAGAGAAGAAGAAGGACGAAGCAGAGGCGACGACTGAAGACGTCGACATGGCTGATGTTCTTGTAGTCAGGGCCGGACAAGACAGCAACGAGAGTGACGAGTCTGAAGATGGTGACAACTCTGTGTCGGAGGGCGATGAGGAAGAGGACGCCTTCGACCATGACGTGGTTTACCCCACTGACGAGAAGAACGCACCTAACGACAAGAAGAAATCCTACAAGGACTCGGAGTTCTTCATGTCGTACACGCCACGCACCATCAATGCGAACGAAGAAAAGGGCTACAGCGTCAACAACGGCGGGGCGTCCTTCGTGCAGGCAGCGCGCGATGTGACGATGGACCTCAACAATGATGACGGGGCCAAGTCGTTCGGCGAGCCGGCCAGGGCCAAGATGCGCTGGGACAAGAAGCACAGCAAATACGTGTCGACGGCCAACGACGCGGACGGGTCCAAGGGCGCCAAGACGCGCATGATCCGCGGCGAGTCGGGCGTCAAGATCGCCGCGTCGTTCCAGTCGGGCCGCTTCGACCGCTGGCGCCGCGAGCACCGCCTGGGCCGGCTGCCAGGCGTGGGCGAGATGGAGAAGAGCGGGCTGGCGTGGCTGGCCCACGACGGCGCGCCCGGCAGCGGCGGCGGCGACGGCCCCGGCGGGCGCGGCGGCGGCGGGCGCCACTTCAAGCACAAGCAGGAGAAGGCGCCCAAGGAGGCGGACAAGTACCGCGACGACTACGAGGAGCGCAAGAGGAGGGTCGCCGAGGCCAGGGAGAAGAGGATCGGCAAGTTCAAGGACGGCGCGGGCAGCAGGCGCGAGATCAAGAGCAAGGACGACATCAAGAAGTCGCGCAAGGTCGAGGCGCTCAAGAAGGCCAAGAATGCGCGGCCATCGAAGGGCGGCAGGAGGTAGTTGGGGACGATCGGGTGCTGCTCTTGTGAAGGCACGGTCACAGCATGAAATGAAGTCGCTCTTCGTCTCGTCGATGTTTTCTGTATGAGATGGTTTTCTTTGAGTAGATTCCCCGGCCGACCTAGGTTCCTAACAAAAATGGAACTCAAGTCAGACAAGTATCAATTCTGTCCCATGCATATCTTGTAGCGAAGGACGATCAGCTTGTATTTGCTCAAGACGATGGCCATGTCACTTTTTTTTTTGTTTTTTTTTGTTTTTTTTTTGGGGGGGGGGTTGGAGTAGACCGCACGCGGACTCCTGGAAGCACGAAGAAGCAACCAGGCGGCCACTGTTTACACTATGAATGCACAATTGAATAGCAGAGAGAGAGAGAGAGACTCTCTCTCTGTGTGTTTGTGTGTTTGTGTGTGTGTGTGTGTGTGTGCGCGCGAGCGCGCGCGCGGCTGAACGTAAAGATGCTCAAGTGACCTTAGGTATGTCCTAGATTCATTCGGTCAAAATGCATTGCCAGACCTCTCATTAGGGAGAAGTTCCCCGGAGTATCTCGTCAGGTACTACCTTGTTTGCAATTTGAACCTCAGATCAATCAACAGACACAGCATTTGTACTACGGCCGTTGCGCGGCTGCACTGAGGATAGACACGCCCGTACTCTTCTTGTCAGAATTACTAGATACTTTTCCAAGTCAGGAGTAAAATCTTACTTGCATATCACCTAGATACACTAGAAACTGAGGCTGAAGAAAACTGTCAGAATAATGGCCCTCGCAGCCAGCCATCTTCAATAGGTACTTGTAGCTTGACTACTGATATTTATGCTCGGTTTTTCCACAAGAATCAGACTCGTGCACCTGATCTGTTATTTTGCCAGGCCATTACGCAGGGGGCAGATGCTCCACATTCACCCTGCATTCGGAAAGCCTGAGATAGTTTGGAGTGTATTTTTGTATTCTCTTTCACACCGACATTCAGGGGTCTTCTGGCCCCGCCTTCTCCCTCGGGCTCGAAGTCCCTTCCCTTCCAGATAAGTCTGGCGCCTATCCTATCTCTGTATTCTGGACGGCACGTCCTCGCCCCTATCCACGTCCCGAAAACGAAGCTCGGCGGCCACAGGCACTTTGGCTCTGCCACCTTCTTTAAAGAATCGAATCAAAATTGTATGTATCAAGAAGGAAAGTAAAAACAACCGCTGAATGAACAGTGAGAAGTGCAATGTTATGGGCACAGAGGGCTCGCTGAGCCCTCGGTACCCGGAGGTATAAAGTCGAAGAGAACGTAGTGTCGTTAAGATGGGAAAGTCTCATTGCTGCCCCCAACGCCTGATATGTGATCGTTCATTGCGATGACTCTCCACCGTTGCGCTGCGTCCTCGGGGGTATAAACGTCCGCTTCTGAAACGTGCTGCAATCTCTTGAGGTTCGAGGTGTTTTGAGGTCGTTATATGTGCAAAGCTGGGTGACGAGAGCATTATTGAATACAGTTTATATCGGCACATGTACAAATTCTGTGGTTTTGCCTTTTTGGGGGCTTCTTCTTTTGAAGCATATGCGGTGCCCTCGAGATGGCGTCTACGCCGCGTCGTGGGCGGGGTAGTCTAGTTACTGTCAGCACCTGGTAATTCCGTACAATGATTTCTTGGGACTTACACCACGAGCAGACTGCAATGATCACGTAGAGGCACATCAGGAGCATTCCTTCCAGCCAGTGACTCTTGCCGTCGCCGATCAAGTAGTTGACGAGGAGCACTGACACAAACAGCACTGCGACCTGGAAAACATCGAAGCTCAGGCCCATTTCCTCGATACCCATGCCCCATCCGATGATGACGAGGAGGGGGATGAGGAACAGCGCGACCTGCATGCTCGAGCCAACAGCAACTCCGATGGCGAGGTCCATCTTGTCCTTGATAGCGACCGTCACGGCAGTGGCGTGCTCGGCCGCGTTTCCGACAATGGGGAGCAGGATGAGACCCAGGAACTCCTCGCTGATGCCGCCCTGGGTCGTCACATAGTTAATGCTGTCAACCAGGAACTCGGCACAGAAGGCAATGAGCACCGTCGAGCCAACCAGGGTACCCATGGCGACAGGGAAAGAAAGCTGAGGTTCCTCCTCGTCGCCCTCCTCGTCGTCGATGCTGGGGTCCGCGTTCAGCATCTGCTGGAGCTTCTTGTTGTTGCTGCCACTCTCTTCGTTGTGGCCAGGCATACCAACGAGCCCTGCCGGGCCGATCAGTCCCTTCTTGATAGCCGCGGGGCCCAGGTCGTGCTTCTTAGGTCGCATGGGAACCTTCTGGCTCTCCTCCGAGAAGACCGAATGGTGAGTCTTGAGCTGGAAGTACAGGTAGCCGGCGTAGACAACCAGCAGGATGACCGATGTACCTCGGGAGAGGGCGGCTGTCGAAGCGGTCGGGAGGTCGGTCTCCTTGTCGAAGACTGTGGGGATGATGATACCCGCAATGGCGAGGGCCAGGAGACTGGCGGCGGTCTGAGCAACTGTCATGTTGAAGAACTGCTCTTGCCTGCGGAGGCCGCCGAAGAAAAAGCACATGCCCATGACAAGGAGCAGGTTGGACAAGATACTGCCGATGAGAGACGTCTGCACGATGACGACCTCACCCTTGACAAGGGCCATGATTGCCACGATAAGCTCGACAGCGTTTCTGGTCGGGTCAGTATTTATGTACGGTAGTAGGAGTAGGGATCATCAGGAACATACCCAAAAGAAGCGTTCAGGAGACCACCGAGGGTCTCACCAGTTCGCAGGGCGATCTCCTCGGTAGCGAAGCCAAGCAGGGCTGCAAGAGGGATGATGGCGATGAAGTTGACGACGAAGATGGCGATGGGGTTCATATCGGGAAGGGCACCCAGAATGATGCCCACGGGCGCGGCCACCAGAAGCACGTTGATCCATGAGCTCAACAGGGTGCGCTGGATCTGGTTCCCCACAGTGAAGGGCTCCTTGGGCTGGACATTCTTGAACATGCGGTGCTCCTTCTTCTTCTTTGGCTCATCGGCGGGCTCGTTGTCGGGCGAGTCGACGTGCTCCTTCTCGAGCCTGGCGCGGTTGCGCATCTGGGCCCCGGTGTCGACGGCGGTGAAGTCGGAACCAGGGGCCTGAGAGTTGACGACAGTGTCGCCGGAGCTGTCGGGCCTCTCCCGCTCCGGCCCGCCATCCTTGCTTGTCCTCGCATCTGAGCTGTGGCTAAAGGCGCCGAATGCCCCCGTCGGGGCGGTCTGCGAGTGCTCTATGGGCGAGCCAGCCTCGATGTCATCATCGTCTGGGTTGATGCGCCTCTGGGCCTCGCCGTCCCAGGTCTGACGGCGGTCCTTGTTGTTCCAGATGTGACCAAAAGGGTTGAAACTTGCATCGCTCCTGCTCACGGCATGTGCCTGGCGTTTGATGCGGAAGGCATTGACTGGGCGATCCATGTTAGCACCGACTCAGCGTTGTGTTCCCGGCCGGTGGGCCTCGTGGACGGCGGTGGTTCTGCAAGAGTACAAGGAGCGGGTGCCACCACGCTCACGCTGTGTTACAACGGGTGCAGACGACAGCGAAAGCGGCAGGCGGAAAGAGGAAGACCAAAGTAGTGATAGTAGGTGGTTGGTTGGTCAAGGAGAGGCAGCAGAGGATTGATTCAATTGGACATGGGTGGTAGAATCGAGCAGGGAATCAACGGGCTCGGAAACGTAAGCGAAAGAGGGACAAGAAGGGGGGGGGTATGACGCCAGGCGACAGCGGACGGGCTCGCACAGATATGTACAAATGAAGCCAGTGGATGAATGAAGTGCAAGGTGAAGAAAGCGGCCAATGTGGTCGGTTAGGTCGGCAAGGGAAGGGGGGGCAGGGTAAGGCAAGGCAAGGCAGGTCAGGACAGGAATGTAACCTCGCCAAACAAGGAGAGGCAGAATTGCGAAGTGGAAGTGAACGGGTGGATCCCCAGTACCGTGTGCGTGCAGAGGCGAGAAGCAGAGAAGAATGGAAAGAAGAAGAAGGAGAAGAAGAAAAATAGCGCGATGCAGGAGAGTTTGGCGCAAGGCAAGGCAAGGCAAGGCAGTTCAATGCAAGGCCAAACTGTGTCGTTCGTTGTTCCCTGCGGTTTTGGGTGGCCTTGGGTCTTGGGTGGGGAAAAAGAAGGGAGGGAGAAAAAAGATCAATGTAAATGGCCTAACCGGTGCAGGTTGGTTGTGGTGCCGTGCACAGGGCAGGCCGTGGGCTTTGGCGAGCTTTGGGGCGGACCACTTTTCCCGCTTGGCACTTTTGTGACGGTCTGTTTGTTGTGTCTGGCTGCTGGTGTGATGGGGATTGTGCGTTGTGGTGCATGTGGTGTGATGATGTCTCGAAATGGATGAATAGGGAAAAAAAATGCGCTTGCTTACATTTGAAGTCACTCATGACGGCGGACAGGTGACGGTGACGATGGCGTGCCGAGTGACTGGGGTGTTTGCGTTCGTTGCAGGTGTCGTCGTTGTCGTCGTCGTACTGGGATGGAGGGTTGCCCTGTGTGTGTGTGTGTGTGTGTGTGTGATGCAACTACGGAAGTAGCCCCTTTCGAGTAATCCGGCCGTCTGTGTTCGGATGCCGTAATTTGAATCTCGGAGCGGCGACCTGGAATCTCGCTTCGGTCGCTTCAAGTATCCGCTTGACGTGTTCCCCGTTCACAACCAGCGCAGCAACAAGTGGCCCTCGGGGGCGGGCGGGTGATGGTGAGACTCAGGGACCAGGGACAGGTCAGAGGGCAACGGCGAGGACGTCTTGAGATGAATGCTGTTGTTGTTGTTGATGATGATGCGTGCTGCGGGCTGCGGGCGGTTGTATATTTTGGGGGCTGAGGCGGGGTGGTGAAGTCGACTGTCAAACCGGTATCAAAGGTATCCGTCCGAGAGACTAGCCGTGTTGGAGGCGTGGATTATAGATATAATATATATATGTACGTGTATATACGTACAAATGTATACGTATATATGTGTTATATCGTCGTGGTCAATGTGTGCCCGGCTGTGAGGCGGCAATTAGAGTTCGGGATGTTGCTTGGTGCGGCAGCTTGCAGGTCGGGGCTCTTTTCCGCTCGTCTTCGCGTTACTCCGACAGTGTTGATTGTCGATTTCCAGAGGGAGGGAGTGTGTGTTTGATTATTTGTTCCTGTGGCCAAGTCAAGTCAAACCAAGTCAATCGGACAAGTCCTGGTCTGGTGGGTGGGTGACTGGTGGAAAAGCCAAGACAAACAATGTGGAGAGAAAGCTGGAGGATGGAAAAAGGGAAATCAGAAAGGCAGAGGCGATCACCGACGCAGAAGGGGGCTGGTCGCGTTTCTTTTGACACTTTGTGCCTTTGCTCTTTGCGCCGTGACCCTCGCATTACCCATTCCCATTTGCCAAAAACCCAAGCCTGGTGCTGCTGCCCGTCGGCGTGGGCTACGGGACTGCCACCCTGCCACCTCAATCAAAGCCGTGGTGGGGTTCGAGAACCGGGCCTCCCACCAGGGGCGAAGGCGTGTGACTTGTCCGGCCCATACAATCGACGTGGCCATCGCAGGTATCGAGAGAGGCGTAGCGCCTCCGGGTTAAGATTGGCGGCGACTCAGAGTTGCAGGGACTCGCCTTGTCCCTGCCTGTGGGTTTCTGAGGATCGTCTGGGGCCGGCGCCAATGGGGGGACTCTGGTGTGCGTAACGCCCGAACGAATTCCTCCGGATGAGCCCCCTTCCAGTCCTATTCAGTCGACAGCAGACTTGTTAGCGGACGGCGCATACCAGAGAGAAAAACCCACCTTCACAATATATCGCTATCGACACTGCACAGCCTGTCATCTGTCATGGGCAGCCATGGGCCCAGAGTATGCCTTGCCAGGCACTTCGGAGTGGCAGTGACTTTTCCATTTCCGAGCGTTATCCTCTCCTTCGCGCCGTTCCAAAATAGGTCATGTAAGGTATGTAAGCTGTGCCGCGGCCTGTCAAGGAGCCACGATGGCCTCGCGTCGGGCTGCATAGGGGCCGACGACTCTAATTTTGTTCACGGCCCTGAGCAGCTGCACAAAGGGCGGAAAATAGTCCTCGCACTCTAGCTGCCTTCCTCTGTCGGAGAATTCTCATGCACGCCGCACGTAATCCTGCATCTGCTCTCCCCATTCCATCGTCTTACCTCTGCACCAAATTCCAAGGAAATAAATAGTCTAGTCTATTCTAGCCCGGCGTAGGCTTCAGAACCATGACCGTGCTTGTCAACCACCACGACCGCGACGCTAGAGCGACGAGATGACGTTGCGTTGCCAATGGCTGGCCGTCGCAGACAGCCACAAAAGCGACCCTGCCAACAGATTCCTTGTTTTGTGTTCTTCGGTGCTGGCACCTTCGACGCCCTGTAACCTTCTGGCAGCCATGGCCCATGGCCATAAGGGGGGGGGCGGGGCGGTGAGGCGAGGGTGAAGATTCGAAGCAGACCGTGCACCGCGAACGTGTCGATGTCGTCTGTCGTTGTCTCTCTCGTCCCGCTCCGCCGCTGGCCAGATTCAAGCTTTTTTTGCACCCGCCATCGAGCCCATGTGATGAGTGAGACGGGTTGTCTTGGAAGGTCTTGGTGTCTTGGGCCCCGAAGCTTGTTCTGTTGCTTGGCCTGCTTGGCCGCCTTGGACAGCTCTTGGAAATCTCTTGGTCTTGTTCCGCGCCAAGCTGGCCAAGATGGCCAAGCAGATCTGGGATGGAGTTGGGAGCTGCACACGACTCGGGGCTTCTCTCTCCAAGAGGCCCCGCCGTCGGTCCTGATGTGGTCGGCCACCACGACATACCTATGCTCAAGTGTATGCAGGCCTGCCCGTCATCGTCGCGCGCCACAATGACAGTCTCCGCGGGTCATCAGGACTGGGAACAAGCATCCTCCGACGACTGCTAAGCTGCACGCATCGCTCACCAAAAACCCCCCACCTCCCCGCCATATGGTCTCGCGAAGGATCCTTGCATCCTCAGCCACTGGCCGCAGTATCAGCAGCCACCCACACATACGCAGCTCTATGATAACATGCGCGCCTGACAGAGAGCTCCAACCAAGGTTCTGAGGGGGGGGAGGAAACAACTTCTGTGCGTGAATGGCATGCGTACACAAGCTTATCCATGTGCTGCCCCAATCCCAATTGTGCAACAGCGAACAGAGTCACGGCGCCACAAAGGTATTACCACCACACTAGGGAACGTAGGGCTCCATGGCCGGGTCCCGGGAGGAGGCCTCATCACCTGCGACCTCATTGGAAACATCCCCCACGCTTCACCGTCAATCCCGTCCACTCATCCTGCTCGTCCCACCTCACGGCCATATGGGTGCCCACGTCTGGTTGGCTAGAAAATGGAACCTCCTGCCGTGTGCGAGGCCAATCATTGAGGGTAAACGTTCACCAGATACATTGACTGCCAACACAACATCCGAAAAGCCAAGTAAGTCGTCCAACCAAGCCGAGACATCCACCAATACCGCATCGTAGAATGTAATGTGGCTCAGCACAACAGCAAAAGGGTTTCAATGAAACCACCCGGGCTGGCTGATTCACACGCGTCTTATCATGCCGGCAAGCAATACAGTAATAAGACAACCCCCACTTACTCAGTGTCGCCTCGACGACTCCCGCGCATGTCGCCAGCGTCAATGCAGAGAGCCACATGTCACCCGTCATCGACAACGCGGGTCTCAACCGCCCACAACGCATTGCATTCCCCGCTTGGACGGCCCTTCGTTCCCCGACGCCTGATGAAGCTACACAGGTTTCACCGCGCTTCTTCGCACAGCTTCCTGCATCGCTGCACGGCGAAGATGCGTCGGAACAGTCACCAGTAAGATCATCAGTGGTCGGGGGAAAAGCAAGAAACCGTGGCACGATGTTGTTGATTTGTGACCACCAAGGTAGGTAGGCAGGTAGATATGGGAGTTCATGAGACCGATCGCCCGTCTTACTCTTTTGCGGGCCAGACACTTAGAAAACACCCACAAACAGGGGCTGAGCTATCCCGAATTCCGCCATCTCTTAATGGTACTGCACACTGCCCCTCCTGAGCAGCTGACTGGCAGCCCCCATGATGCTCCCAGGGCTGCTCGTCTTTGGGCCAGCAACAGAGCTGGGGCTCCCCGGCCCCGCCGCGCCCCGGGCCCCGGCCCCGTCGTTGGACTGCTGTGCGGCAAGGACCGCGGGCGGCAGGCCTAGGGTGGGAATATTGCCGTCGGCCACGACAGGACCCATCCCGGGCGTGACCGACGATGCGTTGGTGACTGGCCGCAGACGGCTGCTCCCCGGGCCGAGGGCGTCCCTCTGGTGCATGCTGTGGTGGTGGTGCTGCTCCAGCACCTCGCGGTAGAACGCCTCCAGCCCGGCCGCGTCGCTGCAGAACCGCTCGAGCTCGGCCTTGAGCCCGGACGGCTCAGGGCCGATCGACGCAGTCACGTTGGCCGCTTGCGTGCTGCGCGCGGCCAACGCCCCGGTCGGCGGCGGCACCGAGTATGGGTGGTCAACGTTGGATGCCGTACTCGTCGCCCGCATCACCGGGCTGCTGAATGCCCCCACCGGCCGGATCATTGGCGACGACGTGGGTGTCGCCCCCGCTATCCCCATCGGCGTGAACGCTCCGCCCAGCGGGCCGCGCACCGACCCGGCCCCTGTGCCCGCGCGGTCGATGGCCGCCTGGTGCTCGCTGCGCAGCTCCCGCTCGCGCGCCGCCATGGCCGCCCGGTTGGTGTACATCCTGTTGGCAACCAGCAGGAAGTGGCCTTCCTCCGTGATCTGCGCGATGACTGTGCCCGACCGATGTATGTATTGCGTGTATCTGAAGTCCGGCTTGCCCCACGAGAAGGTCACCTCAACGTTGCTCGGATAGTTGGACGCTGCCTCTATATCAAGGACAAAGTCCATCTTTCTCAGAATGGCCTTCTCGTAAAAGTGGTCTTCCATCTTGGCCTGCGGTGCGAAGGACGTTGGGTCGTAATAAGTGATAGGCTGCTGATTCGGAGTTGGTACCGCCAGTTTGATAATATATGGCCTGCGAAAAGGATTCGTTTCACTGATATTGCAAGCTTCCGCGATTGGGACTTGGACCAGCCGCAGGCCGAACCTCGCCATGTCGCGGGTCCACTGCTCCACGACATCTTCGATCAACTTGGCCGTTGTGTTCATCCACTCGATCCGGATGTGGTAACAATTATCCGGGTTATGTAGGCGGTCATAATGTAGGTCGATCCTCTCAGGCCGATACGACCGTTTCCGCGGGTCCACGTCGTACTTCATCACTTTGCTCAACGCAACCCTGGGCCGCCTCCTGCCGGCCTCGGTTGCCGGTATGGTGGGAGTAGTTCCGCTGGACGTTGACGAATCCTCCTCGTGGATCGAACTTGGCCGCTGGAAAGCCAGCGGTCGGGGTGAATCCCGGGGCAGATTCTCGGATATCGGCGTTGACGGAACAGACGCAAGGTTGCGCCTCGCGCTGTTGAACCAGCTGGGCGGGTGAGGCTTCGCATAGTCATTGCTGATTTGGTAGAAGTATTGCCCGTCCCTGAAGGTGTGCCGCTTTTCTACATGGACGAACAAGCCGGGCTCCTTAGATCCATCCTTCTCGTCCTCTCGGCTCTTGTCCACCATGAGACTGTCGCCGAGAGCTTCGGCTTCCTCCCGACTCTCCAGATCCTCGAAGTTATCTAATAGCCAGTTTGTCATGTCGGACCCGATGAAGCAATTGTAATGCAAGCGGAAATGCCATCGGCGGTTTTGCAGCCTGACGCCACCCTCTTCCACAGGCCTTTGCATTGCTTCTGCTAGGGCTGGGATGCTGAAATTTGACTTCTTGAACTGCTCCCTGCTCGTAACAAGGTGCCCCTTCCTGTTGCCAGGTTCCATGCTTTCAAGCAGCGGCAAAGTTTCCAGCTCTGCGGCAATCACCACAGACGGATCCTCGGTCTTGTAGACGATATCGAGTGGATTCGGGTCTTTTCGGTTGCGTGGACCCTGCGGTTGGAAACGACGCTCGCTCGGCGGCACGTACCTGTGCCTCAACCACTGTTGCGCCAGGTATCTGATGCCTTCAAGCCGCACTTCCTCTTCGTTGTCGGCATACTGAGGGTTGGACATGTTTTTCGAAGAAGTGACGGGGATCAACACGTATCGAGCTCGCCAGAACCTCAAGCTCTCGGACATCTCATCGAAGTGTCCAGCAATGAATGAGTCGATGTAGTTCCAATTCCTCTCCATTTTTGGCGTCGTTATGTCGATCTCAGCTGTTTGGTAGTCCTGGTCCAATAGCGTACGGATCGCCGGCCTGTAAAACGGGGCTGCGCCATCAGAGTATTTGGTGGGCTCGGTCGGCTTGCGCACGTAAATCGTAACCTCCACTTCCGTCTCGTTGACACATGAAAGCTCGTGGATTGTATTCCCGACTGTCATGAAGACGCTTGTTCCGTCTTCTATTTCACGTTCCCTCGAGAAGACATCTCCGATCTTGACATGCCTCTGGCCGAACGCTTTCGCAACAGCTGGCCCAATGACAACTTGGAAGCCTTGCGAAAACCGCAAGCTGATGAGTTCCCGCAAGAATTCCTCTCGGCTCCTAAGCTCCCCGGCGACTTCTTCATCATCAAAGTCCTGTGCGATGTTGTATGGTTGCCGCTGGTATTCACGGTCAAACTGTTCCTTTGTCGGGAAGTACTCTGTCGTCAGAGGCACTGCTGCTGGAGAACACAACGACTTCCACTTCATCACTCTCATTTCCAAGGGGCGCACAAAGACGTGTTGCCATCTACTGTACAGCCTAGCCATGTCTACCTTGTCCGTGTCCGGGTTGGATGGATTGATCATTGTCAACCAAGGTGACATGGCAGTCTTCGGCGAGAGCATGGCGGGGAGTTCCGGTACATCTCCCGCGAGAAGCTTGTTGATCTGGGCAGCATTCTCAACGTCTTCGGTCCTATCCTTCTTCCTCAGTAAATTCGAGAGCTTCAACTCAGGGTTATCGTCACGAAGAAAATTCGATGGTCTCAGAGTGGAGATGAGCGACTCGTTGACAAATGTTCGTGGCACTACGTCTTGTGATGGCTGCGCACTTTTTATCAACATCGGACGGCTTGGTCCCTGGGCGGCGCGGGAATCCTTGCTGGACTCGACAGCAACGCTTCGGGGAATCTCCTTCAGTCCTGGCCCCGAGCTGCCACTTGACATGCTCTGTGGAGTAGTCGGACGGCGTGGCTTCATGGAGATCTTGGAGGCCGACAACGCGGGCGATGTCACGGCGACAGGGCCCATGACTGGCACGGCGTTTTCAACATGGACTTCTGCTGTAGTAGCTTTTGGAGCAGCAATACCGAAGCCTCTCTGCCCAAGGCTGATCTGTCTGAGAAATTTCGGCGCTTTGAAGGAAGACATCGGCGTGCTTCCAACAGTACCATTGGAGCTTTTCCTCGAGTGTGTTCGGATTTCCGGGTTATCACGTGCCGGGCGGGTAGGCAGGCCGGCGATTGTAGGGACTGCTGGAGTGCTGATCGATCCTCTTCGCTCACCGGCGGAAGTGCCAAGGAGACTGCTGTCCTCAGGATGGTGTCTCCTTGCCCCATCCTCCAATTCTCTAGCGAACCTCGGCGTCCGACGTTGCCGCCTCTTCGCCACAACTCTTGCTCTGGCATCATCAAATTCCTGTAGCTGCCTCCACAAAGACTTTTCCCCCAATCTGGAATGCTTGTCAGGAGCGAACTTCTGGAAGCCGTATACATAGTCGTGCAGCGGATCGTGGACCTTCCCAGCGGGTGTGATGGCAAATTCTCGCAGCTCACGGAGCCGACTTTGCTGTACTGCGTTGCCCTGCAAGATGCTCTGTGGAAAGAAGGGGTCACTGTGCAGGGGCAGTGTTTCGATTTCGTTCGTCTCCAGCACGCTCCTCATTTGCAAATCGTACATGCGACATCGGATAGGAAATTCATCCTGCGAGTGCTTCGACTGGTCTGCCACAGATAAGGCAATACCTTCATAGGACAAGGCGTCATCAGAGTTGCCTGTCCAATACGATACATGCAGCCACTGAGGGAGGACAAAACACCAATCATCCCCTTGGCGCATCGCCATTGACTCAAATCGCTGAGAAATATCGCTGGCCTTGTTTGGGGAGAGTGAGCCAGCCAGACTCTGGTAGCTGCTGCCGAGAGGCGTTGAAGGCCTTGGTGTGCTGCCGTGACTGAAGCTCAGCTTTGATTTAGCAGTGTGGCCATCTGACCCGGCGGGGCTGCGATAACGGAACAGTGGTACAGAGTGAAGAGGTATCTTTGGTACACAAATAAGATCGATCCCGATCCCGTTACCGACGAGGGCCTCGGTCGTACGCCGCAAGGTCTCGTACTCGACCTCGAACACGCCAGGCCCTGGAGATATAACGACGATGGATATGCCCGTCCTCCTTAGGTCCCTATCAATATAGTCGTGAGCAAACAAGGAGGAGGCGAGGCTGATGGCCTCGAGGACATTCCCGTACATAGCCCGTGACGACTCAGCCTTGATACGGTTCGAAGGGGCCTTGGCGCCTGGCTCCTCAGCGAGACTGGGGGCCGAGCTGAGGGCGCTCAGGTGATGAATGCTGATGTCCCGCCGAAAGTGGTTGAATTCCTTCTTAAGCTGATAGAGTATCCGGGTCCATTCTCCGCTGGCCATCTCGCTTACGACGACCCTGTAGAAGTCTTTGTAAGGCCGCTTGTCACCGTAGTCCTGCACACCAGTGTAGTAGTCATTCTGGAAGGAGGCATTGCCAAGCTCGGCCGTGATACCGGTGTCATATTCAACCCGTGCAAATAGTACGATGGTGACGAGGTGCTTGACGTTGAGGTCTGCCCATTTCTTGAGCAAGGCGGGCAGAAACCCGTTAACGACCTTGTTGAACATGATCTCCCCGGAGTCATCAGAATCGAAGTCCCACATCTCTTTGGCCATCTGGATGAATAGCACGTATCGACCGGATTCACTGCGGAAGATGGGCCGCGTGTTCTTGCCAAAGAAGGCTGAGTGGACCTTTCGCCCGTCGACAAAGACGGCCGAGATCTGGGCCTTGACGGTGCCCATAAAGAGCATCATCTGGCCCTTGTAGACAGTGCGGCCAGCAAGCTCTCCAACGGCGATCCTCCACATGTCGGCGCGCGACAGGTACTGGTCCTTGAAGGTCAGCTCGACGTGGGACGCCTCGGTCGCCGGGTTGTTCTCGCCGACGGGGGCCAGGATGACCTGCGAGCCCTTCTTTATGCCAAAGACATCTGCGATCTGTTTTGCCACGTACAGCTCGACGTGAGGGTACCTAGCCTTCAGCTCTTTTGGCATATCCTTGACCACGAAGATGTATCGCTTGGACGGCTGGCCGGATTCGCACGCGGCAATCTTGCCCGCATCCTGGGTGGCCAACCTCTTGGCGGCGGCGGACAGCTGCTTGGAGAACTCGGGCTTCAGAATTTCGATGGACACCAGAGTGCCAGGTCTGATGTGGCTGCCGAACAGGTCGAGGTTGACGAGAATCTCATCGCGGGCGAAGGACTCGTTGATGGTGACGGTGCACTTGCGCTCCAGACTGCCGTCCTGGCGGTCCCTGTGGTCCTTGTGATCTACGCGCAGGGTCGAGGTGCTGGAAACGGTGTCGGGCGACCGGGGCGGCTCGGTGGCCATCTTGTCTAGGCTCGTGCGAGAGAGCTGGCGCAGATGCGCCGACCAGTGCGGCCGTCGCGGCGCCGAGGACGACGGCATCCCTCCAACATTGCGCGGCATGGATGGACTGTGGTTGGGAGGTGGCACGGCGAGACCATCATCGTGGAGGACACGTTTTCAGCGCAGGGCTCGATGTCCCTGGGAACGGCGCCTGGTCGGTGGCATTGTATGTTCCTGTTGTGTAAATGACAGGTCCCTAGCTTGACGCTGTAGTCTACCGGCTGGCACAACTTCCAGTGCCAGGGCTTGGCGCGAGGCTGCACCTCCCGAGTGTACCCTAGGGTTTGTCGGGGGG
>LJJS01000743.1:33685-134753 GCA_001447215.1 Diaporthe aspalathi
GGGAGGGGGGTCTTCAAACAAATGTTTTCTTTTTTGGTCTTACTTTGGCCAGAATGGCACACACACATAAATTCAAGGTTAGAACTGTGAATTGAGGCTTCTGAGCAAAGATCCCTTCCCTTCATCAGAAGTGCCCAGCTTGACCTATGTCTTTTCTGCTTCCCCTTCCTCGGACCGGACGGTATCCATACTGCAGCCCTCACAATCGTCCTCACATCTCCGATCCGGTCGCGCAGCTGGATTTGTGAGAGCACATCCTTGTTGGTGATCCCAGAGTCCTTGGTGATCGAGCATGTTCCGGTGCCATTCCAGTCAGGCCAAAGTAACTTTAGCTGGTGCACGTGTCGACCGCAGCGTGCAGAGTGCTCGGTTAAGCTGCGGCCGGCAGCAACGAGAACGCACTTCTTGCAACGCTCGAGACAGCATATCTAGTCGCCTTTTGCTCTAAAAATTTACTGGCGTCCGGTATTGGCATACTTGCCTGTCGATGAGGCGAAGATGTCATGGTATGATCTGACCAAAAGCATGTTCCTGATTTCAGCGCAGTGGGTGATGAACCCATCTCCAAAGGTACCACTATCTGACAGCTTTGTTTCGTCAATGGATGTTGCCGTTCGATATGCGAAGTTCCGAGAAAACATCTCTTCGGAAGTCACATTGTTCTCTACGAAGCGTGCCATTCAAAGTGGCAAGACCCACATGTACAGGAGAAGGCTTTCTTGATGGAGAGAGTAACAGACCGACGTAAATACAACGTCTCGTGAAGTCAGGTAGCTGCCGTATGCCATCAGCGAACAACGGTCGAGGTAGACCAACAGAGAACATTTCAATGCATGCCAGGTTTGCACCACACAGATATTCATTCAAAAACAGACGTCGCATTTTCAAGATTTCCTTTTGCAACCCTTTGTTGCACCTCAGGAACCTACCTAGGTATCTAGGCCAGCTGAGATTCCTCCGCGTAGCCGTCTAAGCAAGCTCCAGCCTCAAAGCATCGTATTGCAAATAAGTGCTCTCAGGCAGAACAGCATCTTCAGGCGCTGTGGCTCGCGCAGGGAGGGAAAGCGCAATGGTGTTTAGGCCAGCCTTCAATACGCTAGCATCGAAGGTCCACTTCTTACCGGTGACATAGCACGAATCGGCGGAGCGGGCACCGCACGAGCTGCTCTGCTTGGATCTTTGCGCTGTCAGTGACGTGTTCACAGTTGGAAGGCTATGATGTTTTCACTTACGAGATGGTCCAGACAGGAAGAGCCTTCCCGTTGAAGACAACAGTGTACGGAAGGTTTCCAAAAGGCTTGGAGCTGCTGTCGGTGTTTCCGGCAGACGTCTTGACACCAGCTAGCTGGATGGTAAAGGTGGCATTGGTCTTTCCGGCGAGGGTCTCAGCGGTTGCGTCAAATGTAACGGTCCAATTGTTAACATTGGTGTAGTAGGGCTCCGGCCGGATAGTGTTTGCTTTGCCGCCGAAGACGCTCCAGTGCATATAGTTGAAGTCAGTGGCGATATCACTCTTGCCCACATGGAATTTCACGCCGTCCGGAAAGTCCTTGGGGAAGTCGTGAACCGCCCAGTAGAGACGGTACTGGTTCGGCGCATTGGTGCGCGTCGTGTCCCTCGCCTCGCCGTGGCGGAACTCGCCGCAGCTCCGGTCGGGCGTTCCAATGCGCCAGAGCTCAGTCCCGGCCGCTTCAGGAACCCAGGTCGCAGATGTTCTGGTAGTACTGCCTGCCTGCACGACCACGTGGTCTTGGGTATACTGTCCGAATATGCCGTCGCCGTAAACTGTCAGGCGATACGTCCCGGCCTTGACGCGAGGTATCGTGATGGCGCCATTGGTTCCTACATAGCCCCAGTATTGGTATGACTTCGTGTCAAAGTTGTTGTCTTGGAAGTCGAGCCCATTGCTGGCAAGGACGGCGACGGCGTTCGAGACACCTATGGGGAGTGAGATTTGACCTTGCCAAGTCCCACGGCTCGAGGTCTTGACGTATCCTGGGACGTATTGGGCAATGGCATCGTAGAACTGTGCATTCCATGAAGGGTCCGCGAACTTCCCAGCATCCGCACGCAAAGTCTGAATTGGGGTGCCCTTGGCAGCTTTGTTGAAATAGTAATACGACTGTTATCGAGCGTTAGGCAGTTTTATGTGGCACACAAGGAAATGGAACTCACTGGACCAAAAGTGCGATCAAACCCTCCCGTAAGATCGGGATTTCCATTGCCGTGGTGGTTGGAGACTGAACGGTCAGCATTTTGTGAGAATCCAAACTGCAAGCAAGTTGGTACATACCAACATAATTGTACACAATGCCGTCAACAGTCAGATCTGACCATTTCGGTCCGTTGTAAAAGGTGTCCTTGGTGTTCATGACGAGCCAGGCTCCATACACACTCCCGTCTCGCGTACCTGCCCCATCGGCAAACAGACCGTGGTGTGTGTGATTCTCCCAAGATTCCGAGAACATATATTTTGAAAAGTAGTCCGACATTTGTTTGCGATAGACCTCATTCACACCACTGCCAGGGACGTAATAAGTCGTATCCTGCACGGTCTCCCGGGTGCCGGTAGGGATTACAGACCACACTGCAGCATTGGGAGTCAGCTTCAAAGTACCAAGGAAGAAGTTTCATTGGAAATAAGTAGAGCAGGCGACAGGGTGTGCGTGGCTTTGAGACTTGGGCCTCGAAAGGAGATCGTGATTCCTAAGCGTGCTCAAAATTGCCTCCAAAGGCTGCTTACTGTCGTTGCTGGATGATAGATGGTTCCATATGGTTGAGGTTGGGCGAAAGAGGAATCGCATCTCGCCAAGAGCCCCACCGTTGGGGTAGGCAGCTCGGCCGAATGAGTGAAGACCGGTCTCGCCGTCGCGGAGGAAAAAGTACGTCTCCATTATGTGCTTGTCGGCGAAATTGCTCCCTAGCTTCACGCCGGCCCAGGCCGTCCCGGTGCTGTCGGTGCCCTTATAGAGGGTCCCTGTCCCTGAGCTCCAGTACCCGCCATCGCAGTGGCAGTCGAGGTATAGCCTACCCCCGGAGCCGAGGAGGTCCTGTCCGTCGAGAGTGATTCCACTGACGGTACCGGCACTTTTTGACACTACAATGGAGAGCCGCCCGTTGGATATGTTGATGGTGCTTGAAGACTCTGTGGCAGTTATGGCAGCAAATATGGTGTTAGCCCATAGGGCGAGACCTAGGAACGTAGTAAGAACACCCATACTAACGTATGTGGCCGGATTGGAAAGTGGCCTGTCCTTGGGAGTTCGGGGCAAAGCTGTGGGCAGCCCAGCTTGGACTTTATGCAGGCCTTGATGTCAGTGCCATTATGTCGAGGCGTCAGGGGCGAAGGATGACATTGATCCGAAGGCGAGGCAAACTCGCGAGAGAAGCCACCGAGGAGCAACCAAGGCTACAAATGGACAGTCTTCTGATGACAAAAAAGAAGAAAACTAAAGTCCCGAGTAACTAGTATAACTATGGTGCAAGCCACATTTGGTCTTGGTGAATGCCATCTTCTTCCATGCAACGGCATACTCTAAAGCCCGAATAATCAACACTCCTAGCCGCTCATTTTACTTACAACCTCTTACCGCGGGATTTCAGGGCGAGGTGGGGCTGGACTCCTGATCATTGGCAATGTGGTGGCGAGCGGACGAAGCGTTCCGTGATCGATAATATGCCTAGTGTCTAACCAGAAGGATTAGTCCCATATTCACCTCCATGGCCAGGCGTAAATAGTTGGCGACAGAATCATTTCGCTGGACTTAGGTTCACATTTTGCATGATTTCGTGACAGTTGACTTGGGCTCTGGGTTAATTGCTGCCGAGGTCTTAGGGCTACAAAACCCCCAGGTAGGCTGAGCTTGCGGGATCCTGTCCTTTCAATACTTTGGTTTCGTATATTGAACAGATAGTTTTATCAATAATTCGATATTCTGCACGCAGGGATGATCGCTGCCGGTGCTGGCCAATTGATTAACATGTGCTCTTAGAGCCAAGCTCTCAGCAGCATACACAACAGCATGTCCGCTCCGCAAGGGGAAATCCTGCGGAGGTGCATTTCCGTGCATGCAACTAACGCTGCGATCGACCTTTCGACGATGTAATAGCACATCTACAACGTATGAGAGGCGGGGTTGGCAGATCGGGATTTCGGTCGAGAAGACGTGAACTCGCCTCTTGATGCAAAGCATAGATATTGTGAGGCAAATCATTGAACACATAGCAAGAATTGGCAATTCACCAGCGTTCGCACACCAGTATAAGCAGTCATCATCTACAATGAAAAATTTCGCATACGCAATCTTGTCCATGTCTCCGCTCTTGGCAAGCCATGGCGCCTTGGTACTCGGCCGGTCTGCCGTCGCGCCTCCACGGTGCTTGAACTTGACGCAACTCGATATCGCCGCAAAGAGCGCTATTGGGAGTCTCACCAGGATGCCGGAATGGACCACCGGCTGGGATTGGGACCAGGGCACCGGGCTCTTTGGTATATGGAAGCACTTCGAGGCGACCAATGACGCCCAATCGCTCCAAGAGCTCGAGACATGGTTCGACAGGGCCCTCCCCCGTGGCGTGCAAAAGCACGTGAACAGCATGGCCGCCATCACTGCCCTGGTCGAGACCTACAACGTTACCCGCAACCCTAGTTACCTGCCCGTGATCGAGGACTGGGCTAACTGGGCCATGTATAATCTGACCAGAACCCCCGACGGCGGCTGGCAGCACCTCACGACTGAACCTCATGATGGGGAAATGTGGATTGATACTCTGATGATGGCGGCCTTGCCATTGGCAAAGATCGGTGTGCTGACCAACAACTCCGAGTATAAATCTGAGGCTATCTTCCAGTTCCGGAACCACGTCAAGTGGATATTCGACTTCCCGAACGGCTTGTATTTCCATGCGTACACTTTCAACGACAAGAACAACTTCGGCGCCGTCCACTGGGCGCGAGGGAATGCCTGGGGACTGATTGCCGCCGTGGAACTGCCCGATTATTTAGGCATCCCTGCCGCAGATTCTGATGCCATCTACTTTCGCAGCATGGTGCTACGACAGCTGGAGGCTCTGTCTGGCCTGCAGGATTCCTCTGGCTTATGGCGCACCGTGCTGGACCGCCCCATCCGCGACGGTTCGTACCTCGAGATCTCGGCTGCAGCGGGCTTTGCATTCTCGTACCTGAAGGCCCAGCGCCTGGGACATATCGGAGCAGAATATCAGCCCTTGGTCAACAAAACGTTGTCGGCTGTCTTGTCGCTGATAGCGTCGGATGGACGTGTACGAAATGTCAGTGCTGGAACTGGCGTGGGAGAGAGTGTGGAACATTATTATCGTATCCCAAAGAAGCAGACCATGTGGGGTCAGTCCCTCGCTATTTCGGCGCTCAGCGAGGCTCTTCAGCTGTATAGTGATACCTGTTAGTATGGAAGCCGTCAAGGTCTGCGGAATCGAGATGCAGCGCTCCGTCCTGTTGATACAACTTAGATTTAGTACTCATTCAAATAAGTGGTGGTTATCTATAAGTCCGTTCTCTCAAAGGTGGCCACTATATATACGTAGGTAATTCAGGTATTTGTCCGCGCTATGCTCACACGCGATGTGCTCGGTTAATAAATCAATTATGGCAACATAATTATCTGCTTAAAGCCAAGCGATGCTACACCAATGTTGCGTTGCCCACCGTAGCTACCTGCCATGAAAACGCCGACACCTGAAGTCACCTGCGGCTCACAGATACTTAGCTCTTCTGCACCTTCAAACGAACTTCAGCGTATGCTTAGAACAATGAAATGTCCCGGTTTCTTAGGGTCCATTCATAAGTTCCACAAAGCCGAGTGGGCCCCAGAGGATTAAGTATTTAGAAAAGTGCGGCATCCTCGTGCAAAGCGCTCATGGATTATGCTTCACGCTCGCCTCGTAAGTGGTCGCTGAAAGCTGACCACAAATCAAATGGACTATGACGAGCGCTTCAAAATATACTTACCCAGAGCCATCATTTCTCGCCACTGGGGTCTAATAACAACCAGGGTACGAGTGATGTTTCGATTGTCCATGCACGACCTCGGAGGCGGCCTCTAGTCTGAATCCTCAAACATGTCACCATCTGGAAGTGACAAGGAGAAACAACCGTGGGTCCCCTTCCTGGGAACTCAAATATGGGATGGAACCAATTGCATGCCTACGTCAACGGCTTTAGCATACGACAGAGACCAGCAAGCAATGTCAAAGCATCCCAGCGTCCGAAGTGGCAAAACGGAAGTCCGTGCCGAAATACTGAACCAAGTTAACAGGTATTAGAGAGGTCTTTGTGTGTATTTCCGAGCAGAGGGGTGGCCCCCGAAGTGACTGTCGTGATTGCTATCGCGGCAGTCCTCAAAGTCTTGGCGGTCGGCCCAACCCCAGGCTTCCCACGTCGCCAGCCTGAGTTTCACGTGCGATTCAGTGTGATATGATCTTACGATCCCTGGAAACCTTGCTTTCGCTATATTTTTCAAGTCTCGCTGAATTACTGGACGCCAATCTTGGTCCCTGAAGAGACTCGCGGCTTCAAAGTAACATTGACTGGTCCGCGTGGGATAGCGATGCCGCCCCAGTCGTCATATTCCAGGCTGGATTCGAGGCAGTAGCCAGGATCGAAGTTCATGAGCAGCTGAGATAGGGTGACCCGTAACTCGACTTGTGCAAGGCTGGGGACTTTTGTTAGTTCGGGACACACAAGTGTCGGATTTTCTTTTCCCTATGAACCACTTTGCACTTACTTTTGACCTATGCATATCCGTGACCTTCTCTTTGTTAATTACCGCCTCGGAGCCATGTTTCAAGACACTGTAGACAGGAGTGCGGAAGAAAAGAGGGACTCTGCTTACCCATGAGTGAAGGGAACTGGAGGAATGCGGGTTAGCTTTGGACGTTTGCGTGTTGTTGATAAGGAATATGAGGTGCAAGCATGGCATGGTACTCACCAAAGTTCCGTTGCATTTCTGTGGTATCTGAAGCGAGCCAGCGCTTCGGGTTGAAGTCCAAAGGATTCGGGAAGACGTCCGGGTCGTGGAGGTGGAACATGGTCGCCGCCGCAATCACGGTCTGTTCCGCATGTGTTAGCACTGCGACTCCTCTTGCTAGGCTTTCCGCGGACTGGGGAAACGTACCCCTCCTGGCAGGAAGTGACCATTGTATGACCATCCTTCAGGTGGAACTACCCGAGGGTGCCTCCCCCGTCCAGGGGCGCCAACACGCAACGCCTCCTTAATCATTCCTTCGAACAGGGGTATATTCTCGAGTTCGACCACATCTGGCGGCGAGTTCGACCGGCCGAATCGCTCGAGGAGCAGTTCTTGCAGTTCCTTCCAGAGAGCAGGGCGAGCGACAAGGTTATATATCGCCGTAGTCAAGCTGAGCGCCGTCGTTCCGGTCCCTTCGGCCAGGTAAATGTCGCAATTCACACCGAGAACAAGGCTGATAGACACATACCCGCAAATATCATCAGAGCACCATTCGAGACCATCCTGTCTTCCTGCAGCTCGACGCCCCGCTTGGCAGCCTGTTGAATCATACTTTCGAACATGATCATGGCGTCCTTGTGTGTCTCACCTGTGGCCTTTTGTTGTCCCAGTCTCATGAATCCATCAGCGGCAACCTTAACAACGCGGTTAATTATGCGAGTCATTCGTGATCGAGAAAGTGTGTTACCTTGGAGACATCTAAGAATGGGTTTGAAATGTATGGCTGGATCCATCTGGCAACCGTCTTCAGGAATGGGAAGTAGGTCATCCAGATCACACTGTAATTGACCCTGTCCATCGCATCCAGGAATCCATGATGGAAAGTGGAAGACTCCAAGGTACCATAGGCTGTGCCATAGCTGAACTTAGACACTGAGTCTAGCGTGTAGCACTGGCTGGCGAGCCACAGTGGGATTGGCTTGTTTTGCTGAGCATGTTCTTGTATCATAGAGATCCACCGGCGACAGTAGGAATAGAGTAGCCCCTGCATCCCTGTTACGTTCACCTTGGAGAAGGCGTGGGACATCAGCCGCTTTTCCGCGGAGTGTTCCGCCTTGTCCCTCTCCGAGAAGACGCTGGTTCCAGGATTGTTGAAGGGCTCATAGAAGTATGCTGCCTTCATAAATGTCGTTTGCTGCGAGTAAATGACTTGATTGTAGACTTCAATATCTTTGATAGAGACCTCGACCGGCGAGACTCTCACGAGTGGACCTGCGCGTCGCTTGGCTTTAGATGAGTGACAGGGGGGTTTTCTGGTGAACGGAGCATACCGTATTTTTTGTGCAACTCCATAATTTGCTGATGAGGGCGCCCGCTCAATTCGAGCTTCAGAAACCATAATCGCGAGCAGGCTGCTAGCTTCGGCCCGGGGACGCCCGCAAGAGGGTGGAGGAAGAGAAGGTAAATAATGCGACACAGTAACAAGCCTAATCCAGCAGCGCAGGCTATCCACAAATAATGAGGTTCAGTTTGCATCTTGATATTCCTATGTTTCTGTGCGGAGCCAGATACAATGTACTGATAAATTCTGTCCAACGACAATTGCGTTTTCAACGTATCGTGCTAAAGTTATCAGGGGATGGTCATTGCACACCGTGAGCGAGCCTCGGTAGCTATTTATTTCATCTTCCTTCTGTTCTCGGATATAGAAAACGGATCGACGGGTCTTTCAACTCTCCGTGATTTGTCCGATGTAAATCCTGAGTTGGGGTTTGTATGTGTTACACTTACGCAAATGGGATCAACCTCCATGCCTCCCCAACCACTCCACACTGGTGTGGGACATGGACACCTGCGAGGACAGGGGACGTGCACAAGCGCCTTTGTCTTGTACACGTACGAACCGTATTCCAATACGGTTGGGGTGATTGCTTCGAGGACTTTTGTCCGCGGCTACTGATTTCACAAGTCCAGTGATGACGACCGGCCTTGTGCCCAGCCCATTCCAGACAACTA
The DNA here is from genome assembly GCA_001447215.1 of Diaporthe aspalathi. Classification (NCBI taxonomy): domain Eukaryota; kingdom Fungi; phylum Ascomycota; class Sordariomycetes; order Diaporthales; family Diaporthaceae; genus Diaporthe; species Diaporthe aspalathi. Next base: position 42,646 of record LJJS01000743.1, read on the forward strand.
CCTTGGAGCTCACGGCCTCGGGCACTATTAGTGACTGCTACACGCATTAAAACGCGTCCGACACCGCCTCTAAGCTCAGGGAGCTGTCTGCGGCGTATTTCTGCACTCCTTGGGTACACTTTATTAGTCGAGCGAACTCACCAGGTGTGCGTGCCCCGGGCCTTTTTGCTCGCTGAGCAGGCGCCAGGCATCAAATCGGTTGAAGATGGAGTGCAGGCAGCCCAGGTCCGGGTTTCTGGGCGAGTCCTTTGCCCGCTCGCCTTGGTCATTCGGTCCGCCTATGAAAAGTCCTTGGGGTAGTACACGCCGCGGAAATTCCGTGGCAGACCGAGCGCCAAAGGGAATGTGGACGGTCACAAGGTGGGAGGCTTGCATAGTTCATGTCAGGCACCGTGACGACCTTGTACATGCACGCGTCGGTCAAAGTGCCGGCGATCCGCCAAGACAATTCAATACGCCACGACTGCGGGGACAGGTTTGTGGAAGTTCCGGCCGACGCCAACCACGCACCCATTGTTGAGTGTGGGGATATGTGCGCGACATCAGCGGCCACGAGGTCTTCGACTAAGCCAAGGAAGCCACCGGGGTCGGTGTTCTTGGCCGGGTCTCTAACCTCGAAGGCAAGTACCCAGGTACAATGGCGGGACCCAAGTGCGTAGCCAGGTGGCCAGTGGGGCTGTGGATTTGTATGAAATTGTTGAGGGATACTTGGTCTTCGCCACGGGACAACTGGCAGCGCCTGATGGCGATGATGCCGTGCTTTGTTATCTGGGCGGAATGGTAAACCGGCTGGATACTCTCAGAGTTCCGAGTCAGGCCCGTAAATCTCAGGTCTTTGTGAAGGTGCTCGAGACAGTAGAAGGAGCGATCAGGCGTTGCATGTGTGTTGACCCAATTCCATCTAAGCTTTCCGTTCTCAGGGATGAATACGGCGCGGGAAATGGAGACGCTGACAGTAAAGGGGCGTTATTCGCCCTTGAATTTCCGAAGGCCGAGGGATTGGCAAGCATTCCTCAGAGCAGCACTGCACAAGACGGCAGCTCGGGCAAGGCAGTTTGGCCGCCTGGGGACAGACCGTACACAGGTCAGATCTCGTCGGCTTGCAAGCCAACTTGTGGTAATATCCCTAATCAATGCGGATTGCGACCGAGAAATAACATTGAGGGCTCTGTAGTTAACTGATAAGGAGCCGCGGCATCATTTTTAGAGATTTCTGGCCTAGTTGAGATTTCTGGTCTAGTTCTTGGTGTATTCCAAGGGGTTGGTTGAGACGAGTCTGGGGCGGGTCGTAATAATGTACCTAGGTACGGAGACCCGGGAGATCCAATGCGAGTACATATGTAGGATCAAATGAGATGCAGCAATGTGCAAGTTTATTTCCAGCCTACTCTATTTTGGTCCCCAGCTGGCCGATTGGGGACGTCTCTCACGTAGAAGCCGGACAGACTATTCTGAAAGGCATCTCCTAATCCAGGAGCTGTGCTACTCAGGTACAACAGCAGGGAAAGAACACCAGGCCCTCACCATGTCCCCATTCCATCAAAATAGATTCCCTCATGATGGACCAAGCAGCTGGGTCAAGACTTTCCAGGCGTTGCCCAACCACTGCGCGTCTACTTCGAAACAAATGCAGAGCCTATTCTTGAGCTTAGACCAGGGATGAAATCCTCAGCAAACAGTAGACGGATACTTAGCGGCAGCAAGAGCTGGGTTAACTTAGAATGATAACTAGGTATAGAATTCCAGGCCACCTTCATTGCAAGACATCTGAATACATCTAAAGAGTTGTCAGCCCCGTTCCGGCTCAGGCTTGTAAGCCGCTCAAGACGTACTCTGGAAGGGACTCGGTCATGATGATGTCCAATTATAAGTGCTCAGTGGAGCAGTATAGCTTCACAAGTAAGGAGAAGACTTTTATATAGCTGGACCCTTGCTTTGCTGTCACATTATATGGCAGGTTTGCAACTAGTGAAAGCGTGCTACTACATGTAAGTGACGGAACCAATGGGATGACAGCCTCGCCTTCTTGGCTCAGCTTAACTCAACGTTTAACCTCAGCGTGACAATCATTATTCCCTTACGCTTCATCCATGATGGTACTATGCACTCAATCAATTGATTATTGAATTTACCGAACAATCTAGAATGAAAGCAAACCTGAAATACCGCCTTCAAGGTACCCACTGCAAGGCTTAGCCAGTTAAGGCAACAGGCCTAGTACAACATTCCCGACTCGCCCCAATTGATGCAATCGGTCATCTTTTAGACTTGAATTATAGTCACATAATAGTACGATATGGGTATCCATTTTGGGATGCATTGGTGCGTTGTCAGGTCACTTCATCTCACCGTGGAACTTAGTGCTAGTTCTAAAGTTTGCTGTGTTCATCGGGTGCTTTCAAGTCTAGCCCGATTACCTAGACATAATTCTGCAGCAAGCTCCTTTCAGGCAAGAGGTTACAAGAGACACAGCAAACTTTTAGTAGACAGCATCATCTTGTGCCTGCAGAACACGAGATCTTGCACTCCTCGCGATGTCATTGGCCCGGGGTTGTCGGGATCGGGATATGCAGGTAACTGCAGCTCGCCGGGTCCCAGAAGCCCTGTGCAACACTGGACATCTCCAGTGCTGCCGCCAAGCCTGCCCGGTTCCGTCCGTGCAAAGCTTCTCCTATCATCCTAAGGAGAGGAGCCATGCCTGGACAGATAAACCTAGCAGTCTAGTTAGTAAACGTGCCAGTTGGTCTTTCTTTTCGTGGGCTAACTCAAGGGGGCTACCCTGTCATGCAAGCAGTTTGCTTTATACACCATCCCTGTGCCCTTCCACAACACCATCCAACAACATGGGGGTGATTGGCGCAATACGTCTCATGTGCTGTTTCGATTCTCCGCAAGTCGGTTGCAGATTCCTCACGGGTTTGCCGTCCGACAACCGGCAGGTTTAGGACAACCCGTGGATAAAACCTGAACCTTCATCCTTTCGAAAGAGTTATTTTTGTCAACCGCGGCATTCAACCAAAAACCTCGACCACAGTTTGTCCCCCCAAGGATCTTTCAGCAGCTTCAGAGCCAATCTTCTGCCAACATGGCCTTCAGCCTGAGCCCGAAGACGCGGCTCATCATCACGATTTCCATATCCTTTGCGTTCTTCGTGGCTGAGATCACAGGTCCGTCCACGTAGTATGAGGAGGCACACTCGAGCGTCTCCTGAGACTGACTTCATCCGTAGTGGCATTCAGAACGCGCTCCCTCGCCCTTCTCGCAGATGCATTCCACTACGTAACATCGCTAGGCCTATCCACTCACACGATATGAATAGGTCGCTGATTCCTTGTAGATGAATGATTTGATCGGCTTCATTGTAGCCTTGATAGCCGTCATTGTGAGTCTGACCCCATGCGTGCGGTCAAACATTTGAACCCAACTCACCGGCCGTCCAGATATCAGAGCGGGCCCGCTCACCTGCTGAGCTCTCGTTCGGCTGGCAACGAGCCCGGTTGCTCGGCGCCTTCTTCAATGGCGTCTTTCTCTTGGCATTAGGCATCAGCATCTTCTTGCAGTCTATTGAGAGGTTCATCTCTCTTGAGCGTGAGTCGCTCTGGCCAATGATGGCGCTACTTTCTCCTGACGGCCTTGCAGGTATCGAAGACCCTAGACTAGTCATGATTGTCGGCTGTATCGGCCTGGGTCTGAACATTATCAGCGCGGCATTCGTACATGGTAAGATACGCTGCGAGTCTCCGCCACAACCAGAAAACGACGTACTCACCTTCTCGGCAGAACATCACGGACACGATCATTCCCACAGTCACGGTCATGGACATTCCCATGGTCACGAGCATGAGCATGAGCATGCACATGACCACGGCGAGGCGGCAATGGTGAACCTTGAACCTGTCGGGAACAGCAGCCCAAGTAAGGCAAATGTAAGTGTCTCATGGTACCGTTACCTAGTTACATCGAGGTGCCCCCGGATCTAACCGACATCACAGCCCGTACGGACGCACGCAGAGCACCGTCACAACGTGGCACAGATGAAGAAGCCCGGCCGCGACCTCGGCATGCTCGGAGTCCTCATCCACGTAATCGGTGATGCCATCAACAACATCGGCGTCATTATTGCCGCCGTAATCATCTGGCAGACGCGCTCCGGATCCCGATTCTACGCCGATCCAGCGGCGAGCATGTTCATCGCGATAATGATCTTCATCAGCTCCATCCCGCTTACCAAGAACTCGGGCGCCATCCTGCTCGAGAGCGCCCCCCGTGGCGTTGAGATCGACGATGTGAAGCATGACCTTGAACAGGTATGTCTATGTTCTTGCCAGACCGTTCTTGCCAGACGGCGAGGCCCAGACCACTGACCGTATGTAATGTCATCTAGATCCCAGGAATTGAATCAGTCCATGAGCTGCACATCTGGCGGCTCGACCAGCAAAAGGCCATAGCCTCCGCCCATGTCGTCGTCTCGGACCAGTCTATGTCCAACTTCATCGAGAAGGCTCGCACGGTCAACGAGTGCCTCCACGCCTACGGTATCCACTCGTCTACTCTGCAGCCGGAGACCGCGAATGATGCGGTGCTGGAGTCGCAGGAGGCTCCTGCGGCTACCGCTGCTTCTTCTGGCACCGCTTCCGAGGGCGTCAGCTCTGCTCTTAGAAGGAGGAGGCTCGACCCGGCAGCCTGCCAGATGATTTGCAGCAACCTGTGCCACAATCTCATGTGTTGTACCAAGATTGAGACATGACGATGCTCTGGTTAGCGGGCTAGCGGGCTTTGGGTCACCTTTCGGACTCCGGAGATGGCCGGAACATGGCTACCCACTCTGATAGTTCGCCATGTAGTCGGCTGCCGGGGTGCTTCCCTGCATCAGTACGACTACACAAACCTCCGGCCTCAGCAATACACTACGCGCCAATCATGGGTACTAGATTCAGGCAATCGTTGTGTCACGAATGGGCAAAGAACAAAAACGGTCCTTACATCAGCACGAAACAATTTGTGAAGCGTTCCGAGTGCGTGAGTGCACTATGACATACAGATATCATTCCAAATTCCTAGCTAGATGGCAGATGTTTTCTACAAGACACAAACTCAACTGATCAAACTCGTTTTCTGAGTGATTCAAACTCCGATACCCTATGCCGCTGATATTGAAAGCCAGATGCTTCAGGAGCTTGGTCCACAAATGCCAGATGAACGTGTCCTTCCCAGCTTCAAACCTCGGTCAAAGGCAATACTTGTATCTTGAGCATTAGACAGGTTTCAGCCGCGGTTTATTAGCAGTCGGTCGCCTGCTTATACAATGGTCTCCGAAGGATCAGGGTCACGATCCACGAGCGTCGGTGACGGATCGGGGCTGCGGCCAAGGACAGTAATAGTCTCGGGTGGCTCTTCGTTTCGAACGACGAGAGTCTGTGATGGATCGGGGTCTCTCTCGAAGAGGGTTGGTGATGGATCTGGGTCTCGAACGACAAGAGTCTCAGAGGGGTCTGGATCGCGGCCCACGAGGGTAGGTGACGGTCCTGGGTCGCGCGCGACGAGGGGAGGTTGAGCCAGGGCCGCGATGGCAACGGCGCAAAGCGCGGCTGCGCGAAGGAAAAGCTTCATATTCCAAGGGTGGAGGGGCCGAGTATCCCAGACTAGACCCAGGTGTAATTTAGAGACGTAAAGTACTTGGTTTTATCCAAAGAAAACTTGTCGATAAGTTAGTGGTGCTGTGGATTCTAAGGCGCCTGAACCCTTTTATGTGTACATTTGTGTGAGACTGCGACTCGGTGGTGTGGACCAGCCAACCTGAGTCAGTGGAGACAACAGCATGATTAATCTCCTTTCTTGGTTGAAACAGCAAGTAACTATATCCGCACAAGACTTGTCCAAGGCGATGATCAACACTGAAGGCGATTCAGTTCGGTATCAGCTTCGTCACCACACAAGCATGGCCCCGGCCCTGGGATGTAGAGGTGAATGTCGCCATTGGAACTAGAAACGTGGAAATCAAATGAGAGCATGTATTTGTTTTTTTCGAATACCAAGATATTCCTCCTGTGGCCAGTCCCACGGAATCAGAGAACTTCAGCTTTTTGAATAACATTTGGATCTATTTGCGGGTCCCAATATGTGCCTGAGACTCATCTAGTCGTGAGATTCATGGAATAAAACCTCTCTCAATTGCACGAGCTAGGAACCTCCTCTTCGAAAGCGGCGCCAACAGTTTCCACCACCCTTGTATGAGGTATATGCTGAAAGGTGTTGGGTAATTTTGTTTGGTGGCGTAGATTTTGGGGATATCTTTCTTGAACACTGTTCAGCTGAGAGTATGGCTACCGTCTGCTTGGTATGGAGACTTGGTTCTTATGATTTACAGAATTGTTGCTCAAATATGTTTACATCATTCCCTTCAGGAGACATCAACAAATATATAATATTCCACAGCTACGTGCTATGTACGAGAAGTTTAAGATTGTTCAATTGTACCTCCAGGAAGCACTGTGATCTTTGGGACTTGAAATATGTCCCAATCGCCCGGTACGGCAGGGTCGCCAAATGGCATGAGAGCCGCAACACGGAAACTAGAAATAACGTCAGTAACTTGATCGATAAGTCACAAGATGCGGTGAATCTCAGCTTACTTGTATTCGCCAGGTACGATTGTGGACCCATTGGCATATCTACCAAGCCACCAGTATCTCTCCCAAGATCCGCGTGGAAGATTGTACAGAGGAAAAGAGAATATGTCGTCTTGGCTGTGTCTGGTTGGGTCGAAGTAAGAAGTGCTATCAGTACCGTTCCAGCTCGTTGCGGCTCCGATATCTGCCATGTGTTAGTTATATGGCAGAGCCCATAGTCGCAGTCCTTCATTATCTAAAGGATATTGTAACAGGATAATATATTCGGCATTGGCACATACAGTGGTTTTCACCGATGACAGGCGGGTACTTCCAGTCTGCCTCGGTGTAGTCGGCCTCGAAAATATCCCAGCGCAACTCCCGTGTGCCCCAGATAAGCCAATTGTTGAACCGAGGGAAATCTTGCGATGATGCTGTGAGATTGAAAGTCATGTTTGGCTTGATAGCCAATTCAATGCTGTTGGGGCCGGACTGGAGGTGAGGAAACCCGAGCCCGGTATTGTACATCTCCGTCACGGTGTTCTTCAAGTCAGCCGCAACGCCTTTGGGCTGTCGTCAGTTCATATAATTTTGGAAAAAGGATATTTCAGAACCAACCAAAGTAGGGGATACCCAGCTCCTCGCCATTGCTCCCGCTGATGAGAACTTTGCCGCTGTATACTGGCAGCTTAGTAGCGTCCAATGCCGTCGGCGCGGTGAAGGTGACTCTGTGGTACTTGTCAGCCAGGTCAAAACTGATTGCTGGAGACCATGTCCTTACTCTGCCGTCGCTTTCTGCCCTGGCTCAACAGTGGTCTCGTCTGGAAAGTCGACAATTGGATCGAACTCGACAAGTACGACCTCGTCATAACGCTTCACATCAGGCACGTCAGGCTTGTAGGACTCGAAACCACCGGCGCCCTGAAGGCTGAACTTGTATGTTACAGCTTCCTTTCCGTTGTTCACAATGTCAACAGTATGAGTGCCGACAAAGTTGGCCGTGTCATTCATTTCGAACTTGCGGCCGTCAAAACTGAGCTCTGTGGTGTAGTTGATCACCGCGGCAGCATCAACTAGCCCACAACCAACCTGAACCGTGGGTGCCCAGAAGCCGTAGTCTTTGGCAGAAGTGGACCAATCAGCCTGGTTTGGTCAGTCAAATGCAACAAGACACTTCTGTGGGATTGTAGGGATTAAGAGTACAGGGCAACCAAAAAGAGAGCTTACCCAAGGAACAGCACGTCCAGTCGATATGATGCGAGAAACTAGGCGCTGGGCCCAAGCAGGGTCATCCGCGTGTGCTTTGCGGCCTCCGAATTGGCCAACCCACAGGGCCGCAACACCGGCAATGTAAGGAGTGGCCATGCTGGTGCCACTCAGAATTTGATAGCCGCTATCTAAGTAAGTGCTGAGGATTTTGGTGCCTGGGGCAGAGACGTCAGGCTTGAGGGCGAGGTCGAAGGTGGCCCCCCACGAGGAATACCTGGCGGGCCGCCCACTTCCCGCGTTGAATAGACCAACGTAGTGGCCTGTGTTATTAACATTGAAGGAGGCTGTAGTGTTACCCCCAGCCAGGATCGTCTCGATGATTGCTTCCCCAGCACGCGCCTCGATCATGCCGGTAACGCCGGGGTTGGTCCTCGTGTTTGGGTCCTCAAACGGGCCGTCGTTGTTGTAGAACAAAATATACTGTGGGTTGAACGGAACGAGGTTTCTGTGCTTGTCAGTGAGGTAGCAACCCCCAGATCGGACGAGAATTATTTTGTCGGCTAAGCTCCCCGTGTTGTTGGGTAAAGGGCTGCACGCATCGGCCACAACAGAGGTGTTCAGTGTGAGTGGTGTAATTGGCAAGTCGACTACAGTGTTCGGAAAAACGCCAGTTCCTGCAACGTAGGCGACATTGGTGGTGTTGGACTTTCCATCCAAGTTGAAGTTGACCGAGAAGGATTGAGCTGGAAATTGCCCCGGTTCAGACGAGGCAATGGTCAACTAGTAGGTATAAAGCCCTGGTCAGCAATTTCTATGAACTATCAAGCAAACCGCTCCCCGCAAGGTCCTGAGTACCAGTGCCCGGAGCCCCAGGCGAGGCACAGATACCAAAAGGGTTGCAAGAACTGATCAATTACTCACAACATGTTCACCCGACGCTCCATTGCTGGCATCGAAGGGTCCATCCTCACCCGAATTACCAGCCGCAACGACTACCACGACGCCCTGGTCAACCATCCTGGAGGCTACTACAGCCCAGGCATTCGTGGTGAAGCCGCTACCTTCTCCGACAGAAGCACTGATGATATCGGCCTATTTGTTGGTACCGCTTCAGTATTGCACGCCTTGTGAAAATAGCATGAGGGGTTCGGAACTCACACCGGACTCGAAGGCCTTGAGGAACCCTTCGATGACTGTCTCTTCGTTGGAGTAACCATCGGTGCTGAACACCTTGAAAGACAGCAAGTTTGCCTCAGGAGCAACGCCCACAAACCTTTCCTGGTCAGCGCAGAAAGCAACCGAGGTACATAGCAAATGTGAACTCACTGGTCACTCTTCCCGGCTACAATGCCAGCCACGTGCCTGTTACGCGTTAATCACCTTGGCACCTGCTTCGAATCCCATCGTGATGCATCCTGGAACATTCCGAGGCGAGAAGGTAGGGCAAGCGTAGCAGGGTAAGAATGTTACTTACGTGCCGTGCCCATAGTGATCCATGGGGTCATTGTCGGGGCTGGGAGGAGAGTCTGGCCAGGCTCCATCTCCAACTAGATCATAACCCCCAAGGACTTTGAACTCCGGACCGATGCCGCCACCCAGCTTCATATGCGAGGTCAGTAAAATGAACGGTCAGGAAAGGCTTCAAGATGGGTCTTACAGCAGGGTGGGTGTATTGGATGCCGCTGTCCACAATCGCGACGGTGGCCCCGGCTCCCAAGACACCATCCTTGTGCAGCTTCTCAACACCAGTGATGCCATGGACAGAGTAGTTAGATGCAGCAGCATCGTCACTAAATGACTCGCCCTTTATGGTATCCAGTATCCGGACGCGCGTTGACTTGTAGACCGTAGCCACGGCAATGTCATCGCTGTTGTCGTCAAGGGCCGCCCTGAGGGACTCCCCGGTGCATGCATGGTCGCACTCGACGCTCACGGCGGGAAACAGGTCCGAGTCGAACTGCTTAACAACCTTGAGCCCGGCGGTGCCGGCTACCTTGTCGGAGAACTGGGTGCACTTGGCGCGTGACTTGAGCTCCACGATATACCTCCTCGGCACGGTGTCGCTGGGTGGCGAGGAGGTGTCGTTGAGGTCGCGGCGCGAGGGAAAATCGACGGCCGCCCAGGCGCTGCTCGTCGCGCCAAACAGGGCCAGGAGGGCTCGTGTCGTGCGCATCTTCACGGGCCTTGGCAGGGAAGGGTCGCGAAGCTCGAACTCGGCGGCATGCTTCTAGGAACCGGGCTCATTGATACTCGCGGCGTGGAGTAGGCGGACTTATAAACCTACCGTCGCAGCTACCGCAGTTCAGATTGCACGGCGCGCTGTTTCGTTGCCAAGAGAGCCGTTCCTCGTATCTGATGGCGGCATCGCATGCCAGATGAGCTTAGAGTAGTTGATGTGGGATCAAACCGTACAGATCCCTGGACACGCATCGCGGTCCCCTGTCGACTGCATCTCGGCCTTCCCTTTCCAGCGTTTCTACCGGGTTTAGATGGGTTACGGCATGGGGCGATTCGGTAAATACGAAGCCAAGAAACCCCACGATGGGCCTTCACGGCTGTAACCCTGGGCTCGAAGACGTCAACTGGAACGACAACCTCGATTCCCCTGACAAGGCGATCGGGCTGCTTCCGAACATGTAGGAGGAAACTTTCCGAACTACCACGATTTGCTCTTAATGGCAACTAGTACCGGTGACCCGAGAAAACCGGGGAAGGGTGTACCCATGTTACCTACCTCGTCATCATCAATCTAAATATAGGTAGCCGTTGATCCAAAAAGATTTCTCAGATCATCTCGGTCAATGAGACACCGGGAATTTTACACCATTATCTTATCCAGGGCACATTGAGCATGAAATTGTTGCGGTATTCTCTGCCAATCGCCCTACCGGGTTTGCGATTTGGCCTGGGAGAAGCCGACGGGCCTGGGCACGATCAATTGATAACTATGAGATGTACATGGCTATTATTTCCAAGGTGTGAAGGCTCGAGATGATTGATTGGCGAACCCCCTGTGAGATGAGCCTAGTTCTCAAGAACACATACTTGTCAAGTATTGCCATTATTGAAACGAGTCCTAGAGAAGCCATGATTCCGAAACATGAATGCTTTGCTCTTCCGCTGTCTCAATTTCTCTCTTGAGTTTGGCGGTCTAGGTGTCTCAGGACTAAACCAACCGATGTGCGCGAGCATCGAATAAATGATTGATGAGTATAGGTAATTGAGAGTCCTCAAACTTTGAACCCAGAATGACTTGGACTACATAGGCCACAAGAGAATCTCGAGTGCTTGTAACAATCAGTGACCTTCCCTTTGCGCTAAGGCACTGGGGAAATCTTCAAATGTCCAATACAATTTAGTACAATGCTCAGTTCTTCGCCTCTCATCTACCTGTATGAGACAGGGCTTCTTGTGTGGTTCAAAGAACAAAGCGGGCTGTACCAATAGTGCTGAGTCCGGATGCATCTAACCCAGTGACGAAGGCTCGCGGCTAGCCGCCTTGACCACCAGAAAGCATGAAAAAAATCTTTGGCTGACGCTGGCATAAACCATTGGTCCTTCCAAAAACAATCGGAAGCGCACTGGGATCTTCTGACCTATTTCCGTACTCCGAGTATTACCACCGCTGTGGTGAGCGACTTCAGGCTAAAACGCTTCTCAACGTAGCACGCCATCATCGTCAACACGGCCTGTCCTTCATTGCGTATGGTGCAACTGATAGGAAATTTCCATTGTACTCACCTAATTCAAATATGAGCTCTTCCCGGTCTGTTGGTATTTGTCCCATGTGCGGAGACACGCACTACCTAGGTATGGGGCTTTCGGCGCAGCGTAAGTAGCTCCAGTAAACATGCGGCTTTAACCCCTGTTTAACAGGTACCTCCCTAGGTACAATGCCCTGAGGCGTATCATTCTACTGACCAGGCCCTACTCTAATACAGCGACGTCCTGCTCGTCCGGCGCGACTATACCCGCCCGGGGAACCCGACGACCCACGTCGTGATGCAGCACCGCGCCGGCGGCCGGAGCTGGGCCGTCCCGGGCGGGTTGCGGGACGCAGGCGAGAGTTATCGGCAAGCGGCGCTCCGGGAGGCGTGGGAGGAGGCGTCGTTGCCGCTCGACGCCACACGGGGCGCCAACCCGCTGGTCGTGATCCGCCGCGAGGTGACGCTCCTCGACCACGTGGTCTGGAAGTACGTGACGCTGGTCGCGGACGTGATGGGGCCGTTCCAGCCGAGGAGGCCGCCGGGCGACACGGAGAGCATTTCGGTCGAGTGGGTGCCGGTCGACCAGGTCGGGGTGAAGGGCACGAGGTTCTGGCCGCTGCTCCCTTCGTTCTGGGAGGCGTGGCCGCAGCTTCAAGCCATCATGCGGGCGCTGGAGGTGCCGGTTTCAGAAGTCCCGGTGGCCCCGGTGGCCCCAGTAGTACCAGTAGCACCAGCAGATGTGGCGGGTGGTTCGCCCAGAGGGGATGATCAGCCGGGTTCGTCCACACTTTTGGGCGGTGGGAAGGAGGGAAACAGCGGGGACAACGACGGCGATGTTGACATAGACGCGCAGGAAGACCTTTGCATGTGGTACATTCCTGCTATGCCATGAGCGCATCAGCTGGGCACACTGGCCTCATTCGCAAGTGAAATGATACACCGCAGATCGGTCAACGCAGAGAGATGCAGATCGGACTATGCTGGGCGGCATCTATGAGAAATTGCTGATCGAACTAAAGGTGTTGATGCTGTCTTTGTATATATCCCCTACCTGCAGTGACCTACAAAGCATTCTGGGGCATGTAAAAGTTCAGAATTAAGCGATACAGATGTATACCACACTATCCAATATCAATTTGCATTGTGGAATACGCATCGAGCATCCAGGCCCGCCACTGTGACGCTATTGGAACTCGGACCAATATGCGCAGACGGATATATGTTTTGACTCTGGTTGAATACTTCCCTTTTCAGAGTCAAAAGTCGTCCTTGGTTGAAGACAATATCCCTAAAGTGCCTTTCTGGCGGCGTCAATGTTCAGATGCTAGGTAGTCGCGACCGTTTCAGACTTGGACATTTGACCAGCGCGGCCAGCTAGCATACTGATCAAGTTATACCCACGGATCATTCGGTGTAAATTGAATAATTCATTGACACAACGAAGATTCAGTAAAACAATGTTGGTGATTGTTGAAAACACTTCAGGATGGATCCAATCCTTTCGTGGTAAAAGCCAGACTTGATCCCATGAAAATACTACGTCGAGGGCGCCTCACTGAAGCCCGATTGAATGGCTTCCCATTGCGCAGTTCACAGAATGTGATCAGAGGTAGGTATAGCAAACAATAGAGACATGTCCTGATAAGCTTCGGCTACCTAGGTAGTGAGTCTTTGATTACGTTCGCGCAATTTATGGGAAAATACGGTGTTCATGTGGCACCTGCGAAGAAATGACAACCGCCGTGCATATTTTCCCGTTGCTTTTCTAGGTCTCTTTGGAAACAAAGGCACAATAACACCATCACGATGCCTCCGTAATTCTTGGACACAATCGTCTAGCGGTCTTGAGCGCTCTTTATGACGGTCCAGATAACATGATGGAGAAGAGTGACTCAGGAAGAAAAAGCAACATTCCTTCGAGGTCGCCGACGCAGAGATGGGTCCGGTGGATAACATTGAAGACATGGGTTCACCACGTGGACATAAGCGCGCCGCCGTCGTTGCCTTGAATCCCCACGATTCGCGAGAAAGGAAGTACTGGCAGCTGGGCATTTGTGTGTACTGTGCGAGTCCCCTCAAAAAGACAGCAAGAGGCAGGGCGCTTCGTCGCATGACAAAGCCGTGGGAGCGGGCAGGCCCGAGCCGCCGACGAGGAACTCCCCAATGGTCTTGATTCTACTATAATTCTCTTTTTCCCTTCTTCACGTCTTGGCCTGATTGAGCACAGCGGCAAGCAATAATAATTATAATGCAAGCCCAGGATGCGCGCGGCCGTCAGCTTCCGTCACACAGGGGCTAGCGCGGTGCACCCACCCCGTGAGGTCATCTCACCTATAAGAATGTGTGTAGGCAAGTTAGGCCGGCAGGCCGGAGGGCCTGGGGAGCAGGCGGAGAGAGCTCCGCGCTTTTGCTCCTTGTGTCACACACACACACACACACAACACACAAATATAGTCTACTGTCTTGTCTCGGCTTTGTCTGTCAAACCCGCCGAGCTGCCAGCTGCCAGCTGCCCCTCCCCGGAAGTCCCCCCTCTACCTTTTCGGGGAGGAAATCCGACAGAGAAAGCAAAAGAAGAAGGAAAAAAAAAGGAAATGCGGATGTACGGCCCCGGCTCAAAAGGACCGTGTTCATGTGTCTGATTCGCACCATTGATCCAGTCCCTACCTCGTCCTCCAACATTCTGTTTCACATGGCGCCTCCCTACGTATGCTAGACTGTAGTCACTATCCAATTGACAGAGGGGAACCGGGGAGAAGAAAGAGAGAGAGAGAGAGAGGATCTGCACCGGCAGGGCGCCGACAACGACCTGGGTACCGTATCACCGAGTGAGACGGAATGAATGGGTGAGACGTCATGCCCTTTCTGGGTCATGTGCGTGAGTGTTCATGTATGTGTGCAGGGACGATTGGCACGTGTGGATGTGTGTGCCGTGTGAGTGAATGAGTGTGAGAGTGAGGAATTGTGTACAGTCAAATCGTTCTTCCTCTGTGTAGGGTCCCCCCCCCCCCAAATTTTGACAATGACAGAGTCTCGCCGGCCGCTCGGCCGACAGCCGACGATGAACATGTTCGCACGCTCGCCATGTTCCGCGGTGCGACGCGAAATGGGTAAGCGTCAGCCAACACGAACACCCGGGACGATCTTGCTGGTCATCACTTACTGTTGGTTACCTTCTGTATCACCTACGCCTTTTCTAGCTTGGGGCGTTCAGGCGCTGGCTGGCTGGCTGGCTGGCTGGCTGGCTGTCCATGCCGACACATTTTGTCCGGGGCAGGGATTGGGCGCTCGGCTCGGGATCGAGCTCGCCCACACACTCAGGTCTCACACACACACACACACACACACAGCGTGTGCACACGCAACATGCTGGCATTTGACAATTAGACTAGTTGGGCTAAACCGTTGTGGACGTTCGCTCCTCTGACATGACCCGCGCGAGTCTGATCACCGCCATCCCGTCTCATCGGCCCAGCTGCCATCCATGCAAGCTGGCCGTCCCTGGGCGCTGAGGACCGACCGCCCTTGAAAGTGAGGCTGTCGCGTCGCTCACCGTCCAGGGTTAGGGAGGGCCGCGGGCGAGCCGGAGCAGGGCTTCCAGGAAAGTATCTATAAAATTGGGGGGGGGAAGAACTATCAAGACTGCCCCGGAATCAAGGTGGTCCCCAGCAACGCTGATGGTGATGGTGCTGACAGGAGAGCCCGCCTGGACGGCACTCCCGAGATACTTCGGCTCTGGAGGAGAGCGGGCGGGGATGCGGTGAGACGAGTCTCTCTCTCCGCCACGACGACCGCAGACGGCGAGCCACATGTCCCGTTCCCCATTTCCCATTCTCCGCCTAGGCATTGGGCACCAGAGCTTGTAGCACGGCGCATTCTAGCCCACATATAGTCTGGCAATACTAGGCCATTGTAGCCTACCAAAGGTTCGAAACGGAAATTGGGTTTAAAACAAAATCCCATGTGCTGGCAGATGCGATGCAGTAGCGGTCTGGGGGACAGCAGCAGCGTCATGCAAGCCGCGAGCGCCAGAGCCGAATACTATGTAACCAGCGAACGAGTCCCGGCCCGGGCACTGCAGCACTCACTCCCTCGCCAACAAGAACCCATGTCATGGAACCACGCAGCTGCCGCCTCGTCCTCGGTCAGTAGTAATAAGGATGGTAGTAGGTGAAAGCTACCTTTGCCGGGGTTACTGTAGGCAGGGCTGGCAGGCTGCTGGGCCCCTGTCTGGCTGTCTGGGTACTTCAGTAGACTGGCGTTTGGCCGTGTGGCGCAACCCCAGGGAGGACGTGCGGCAGTGCCACTCCGTCATGCCGGCACCCATTTCGCGAGCTGCCAGGCGCTTGCCAAGAAGGCCCCGTCTGCCCGCCTGGAAGCTGCGAGGATACGACGACCGTGTAACCCGAATGTTGGCATGATGCGGCGGCGGCGGCGGCGCCTGGCTGTTTCCTATCCCTCGGGCGGCATGCTTTTGTTTCTCTTTTGTCTCGCGGATCGATGTGCAGCCGGTGATCATGGCTGTATGGGGGCAAGGTGAGTGTGCTGTCAATACCAAGTTGACATGTACGTGTGTGCGCATGCGTGTCTGTGTGTGTGTGTGTGTCTGTGTTCCTGGTGGTGACAGCAAGGACGGTCCCCGGAGCAAGGTCCCGGTTAGGTAGCTCGACTCTGGGGATGTTGGTCCGGCAGCTAAGATTAAGAACGGTTGTTATGGTTTATGACGGCTGTTCCGGTGGTTCACCGCTCCAACGCCCTCGGATCGAGAAAGGGATATCGGGCTCGATCGAGGCTCAGATCCCCGCCGTGCGTTCTGCGACGTGGTGATGTGCCCGTCAGAGGATAAGACAAAAAGGCCATGGGGGAGCACGGGTGGGTGCATGCGTGCGCATCTACGACATAGTGTACTACACACCACATTGATTACACGCCAAGATTGGCATGGCTACGTTGCACCCAAGCAGGACCCGGCAGCATGGCTTGGTGAGGATTCAAAATGAGTTCATCCCCACACACACACACGCGCGCGCGGGCTGGCAGGCTGGTCAGCGGCGGCGGACAGGCGGAGGGGGCGTCTGGCCGTGCAAGGAAGCACCCGAGGGAGGTGTTCGGTCTGAGATGTAGCCTAGCAGGCCCAGGTGCCTACCGCTCCGGGACGACTAGCCTCGAAGGGGAGGCCGGTGAAAACAAGTCGGGACGGCTGACAGCCCATGACCTTGGATCGCCCTACCAGCATCAGCATCCTCCGGAGGCCCTGCCATACCAAGGATATCAAGGTCAGCCTGACTCTGCAGCAGGGTAGTAGTACTGATCACCGGAATCAAGGTCCAGGGCGGCGGTGACAGGTGGTTTTAGGGGCTGTTTGAGGATTTGAGGAAGGGGGAAAGGGTGTGGCGGCGTAGACTACTAAGTACATAGTCTACTTAGTAGTCTACAGGGCAAGGGAGTACAGTACTGCACTGCGGGCCCAGGCTGGTCCAAGGGAACTCTGTTGCGGCTGCTGTCACGGGGGCAGGCCAGGGCGGATCAAACCTTGTGGTAGCCCCGGGAAATCAATTGCGACCGCGGAAGACAACAAGCCTCCCGGAGATGAAGACAGCTCGTGTGCTCCCGACGGGGGTGGCAGGGCGGGCAGATGTGGTTGGAGTGCTGGCTGGCTGGCTGGCTGGGAAGGGGTCCATGGTCGGCCGGGTGAGTTCAGGTTAGGTACACCACATAGCACACTACCAAGACTAGCAGGTGGTTCACCAGACTAAATTATTAGCCTAGCTGGCATTCCAAGAGAAGAAGATGAAGAAGGATGGATAGAAGGGGGGATGGGGGATGGGGGGTGTGGGATGTGGGATGTGGTGGGGGCAGGGGACGGGAGGGTGGTGATACGGGAGGGTAAGGCGAGACTGCCCGGCCGGGGATGCGGATGGGGATGGGGAAGGGAGGGAGAGACACAGAGATCACGCAGCCCAATGGCATATGAATGCTGCCCTACACAATGCCGTGTCCGTACTGCCAGGAATGCCTAGGCGAGCAGCTATCTCGTTGCAGCATGGGCTGTGCTTTGGTCACGTCGGCCCAGCAAGGTAAAAGTACTACACAGGATTGGCCATTTGTCTGGAGTGCTACAACAAATCATCAATTACTATTCTGGTCCAGAGATTGGATCTGATTTACCCACGCACACGCACACGGCACGCCCTGCATCATTAGCACTGGTCGCATCCAGATGCGAGGGACACAGGACTAACTATACACATGACATGGGACCGACCAACTTGGCTTTTTCGCATGTTCACCCTAGCTGCCTGGGCCCTTCATGTCCAACCCTCAAGGTTGATATATCGCCGGTGATGAGGGATTTCTCTTCAGCACACACACACACACACACACACTCATATCGCGAGGTAGCGTGATGGCTAAGTTAGGACTGCTACCCCGTGGTGGGCACAGGCGCGGCTAGGACTGCTACTTTGGAAGAGCAGAGGCCTGCAGAGACCTGGGGAACATCCAAGGCGGAATACCACAGCAGGTATGGCCAAGGGTCGTGTCCTGGGATATCCTTGCGCTCCCACGTTTTCGCGATGCCCTGCGGGCGGCGGCAGCAGCGACATGGGGGAGGAAGCTGCTCATCATCATCATCGTCGTAACACACCGCAACTTGGCCGTCCGGCTGCCTGGCCGCCGCATCGTCGGGGATAGGATCATCATCGTAGCTGGAGCTGTCGATATCACCCTGATTTGGCATCGCCAGCCAGCCAACACGCACACCAGCGCAGCAAGAAAGCAATGCAAAGCATATATCGCATTAGCTAGCAGCAGCAGCAGCAGCAGCAGACAACATTCCTATGACGACTTTTCTTTTTTTCTTTCTTTTTTTTTTCTCCTTTTCTCTCTTTTCCCCTCTCTTTTCTTCCTTTTTTCTGTTTCAATTGTTTCTTCTTATGCGTCGTCCAAGCTGCATCTCCCTCCCCCACCCGCCCCTGCATCCAAGATCCCAATCTCGAACCTCAAGGATTCCCGACTACAAGACAACGACGACGCCGAGTCTCTCCTTCTCTCCCTTGGTTTCGACTCAGACTCGCCCTTTCAACTCACTCCCTCCGTGTCTCCCTCTGCTCGCCCTCGCCTTCTCCGTCTTCTCCACGGTCGGCCATCCTCCGATAGCTGGGCCCTCCTCGTCCCTCGTCCCCTCGTCCCATCGTCCCGTCTCCTCGTTCCCGCATTTCCTCTTTTTTATTCCCTCTTTTTGTGATGTCACGCGTCGGTGGCTGTCGCAAATCCCCGTAGCGCCGGCTGGTCTACTGCATTTCCAGCCTGCACTTACTCGCGGGTCGCAGCCAAGCAGTCCCCAGTCCAGCCCCACGCCGGTCCCGGTGCCGACTCCCAAGATTACCATGACCGACGAGTCCCAGCGCCAGCATTAGCAAACAACGACATCCGCGCCCCTGTCCAGCCTGTCCACCCAGGAGGTTCAACACGGCTAGCCGCTTTGCTTGGACTCCTTCTTTCCCGGCTGACGACCACGACCACGACCACGACCACGACCACCGTCGACGGACATATTCATTGTCTTGTGCGGCTTATACTGCCGTGTCACAGCATCTGCAGGCCAAGCGATCTCGCCATCTTAGTCGGCTCCGTCCAGAACCCTCGAGGCCCGAGGCGCAGCATATGGTCCGCACCTACTGTTGCAGTCAACTCATCGTCATCCCTTCACCCCCAACCCAGCCCAAAATCCGACACGGCCCGGCTCGGCAACGGCAACGTCGTCGACACCAACCGCAGACCACAAAACCACAGCAAAACCACTGCAACACGACAACAACACAAGCAACCGTAAATAACCAGTCACCCACAGCCACGGCGACGATCCCTCTCTGTCCAGAGCGCACACCTGATACATCACAATACTTTGCCGTCCCACTACCAAGTACCTTCCGGACCTCCTGCAGCACGCTGTACCTGGTAGTACGTCGTGTGTGCAGTCGCCCACCTATTACGTGGGCGAAATATCCTCATTTGACCGACGGCCGAATCGACGCAAACTCATGCGCCTGGTTTTTGTGGACTGCCCTGACCCACTCCGCTGCTGTCCTCTCTGCACCCTTCAATTGGGAAGAGCCCAGGCCTGCCTGTACACAGTAGTCCCCCCTTGCTGCCACCATCGTGACCATCCGCCCCTCCAGCCCATCCCACCGCGTCCACCCCTGCTGCCCCTCGTCAACCTGCCTCCAGACTCGAGCTCCATCTGTGTGCTCCACCCCGCCATAGTACATACAACAACCCACTCCCAGCCAGGCCCCGAAAACATCGTGACCTGTCTGTTCCTCCTCTTACCCTGCTCGCCCCAGCCGTCTGGTTGCCGCCAGTCCCTATACATCTATCTTGTAAAGGGGCTTTTCAGAGACCACCCAGCAGCATCTCCACGGGCAGCAACGTCGACAGCCTCAGCCTCCGTCGTGCAGGCCCGAGTCAACTGCTGGCCCTCCCCTCCGCCCCACGGTATTGCCCCACCAGTCTGTTCCCAACATCACATCACCCAGGCCTGATCTAGGTCGTGGCAATGTCCAGATCGTATCGCCACCATCTTGACATCAATTGCCGCCAAAAGATGGTTCGGCCTCAGTGCGCCCCGCGATAGGACACGCCCTTCTCTCGGCGCTGGAGTTAGGCATATCGTCTACCGAAACTGCTCACACACACTCCTCCACCACTACCGAAACCAACACTCATACCAGACCACACCATGCTGGGCAAGCTGTTCAACCTGGGTGCTGCCCCGGGTGCTTCGAACCAGGCCCAGCCTTCAGCCTCCAGACAGGTCTCGTCGCTCGAGTCTGTCCAGGAAGACATCCACACCCGCTCTCTGCTGTTCCCAGACGCCCAAACGCTGTACCAGCACCAAAATGATCAGGTCTTCCCCATGTCCAGCGCCTCCGCGCTGCCCATGTCCACCTCGGTCGCCAACCCCTATGATCTCGACGGTGATCTCGAGATCGAGGGCCGTGACGTTCGCGTCATTATCATGCAGGACACCTCGAGCTCGTCTCCGGCCTCACTGCTTTACGACAGCCAGCGGCCACCCGTGCCCCAGGAGCCATCATCCGCCGAACGGCCCCAGACCATGGCCGGCATGTCCCAGGCCCTCCCACAGGATCCCCGCCGCTTCCCCTCTTCACAGCGCAAGGCGAGCGCCGGCCAGGCGTCCAAGCCTCTCGTCATCCAGCCCGGGTCCCCGCAGCCGCGCCAGAGTGCCTTTGATAGAAGGGCTTCCATGCATAGCAGGACCCAGAGCAAGGCCGAGACCGAGTCGCAAAGGGCCCTGAGGGAGTACAAGCAGGAAATCGACACCTTTGCCGGCTGCATATTCGGCAACAACGAGTTCCTTGCCTACAAGGGAACTTCGACCAAGGTCCACGTGGTGCCCTCGGACTTGCGGAATGACGGGCCGAGCTCGGGTTTTGGGGATGGCAGAGGGTCCATCGGCAGGTCCGCGACGAGGACTAGCAAGCTTTCCCAGTCTTTCTCTTCCGAGTCGGCGCCTCCGTTCAAGCAACCGGTGTCTTCGCCGCTTCCCCGCTCCTCGGATCGGAAGAGGGTGCTCATCACGCGGCTCTTCCCGGTCAGCATCCCTGCCGACGACGCCGTGACAGGCACTCCCAAGGGGCGCTTCACCGAGGAGAGTTCAGGATTCCCGTTCCCGCAGCCGACTGACGACGCAAAGGCGAAGGCCAAGAAGGCGCAGCTGAAGCAGAAGAGGACGCCAATGTATGCGGTCGCTCTGATCATCACCTTGCCGCCAAGCGCGCCCCAAACCGCGCCTGCCAGCGCGTCTCGGTCGGCGTTCCGCGGGCCCAGCTCCTATAACGAGCAGCAGGACTCGTTCCCGTCGTCTTACAACTCTGCGCGCCGGTCTGGCTGGACCACGATTGGCCCAAGCTTCGGCGGCTTTGACGCTTTCGAGTCGGGCTTCAACATGGACTCGGAAGAACGCATCGACGCCATCACACGCCACTGGGATGTCATCATGCGCAGCCTCACGTCCCTGCAGTCTACCGTCGCCACCGAGCTGTTCTCACTACTAAAACAGGCAGACATGTCGTCGCCGAACCCGCTGCCGAACTCGGTCTCAAGCCACCTCTCCCGCGTCCCCTCGAACGCCAGCCAAAAGCCGCCCAAAACAAACACCAAGTTCATCTCGCTCCTTCCCAACTGCCTGGCAGCTGTCAAGCTGGTCAAGTCGGAGGTGGATGATGCGAGGGCTCGGATCGTGGCTGGTCTACGTGCGACTAGAGTCGTCACCGGCCAGAACCGATGGGGTATCTGGCGCGAAGAGGCCCGCTGGGTGGAGAGGTGGGCTGGCGGACGAGACCAGGGGTTCTTCTTCTTCAACCTGCTCACGGGGTTCCTCTCTGTGCATACGGACTGGTTGCAAGCTTTGAGCCCCTCCAGATACCGCAGGCAGTTCTCGGCCCTGCAGAAACTCAGGGGCGACGATGACTTGTCGCTGCCTGCTCGAACCATTGTCGTCTCGCAGGATCGGGTGGCCGCGCGAAGGCTCGTCTTCCTGCTTTCTGCTTTCCTCCCTGCCAATCAGCAAATGTCGTCCATGCGAGCGCAGCGGCCGCAGACCTCGGCTTCTTTTGGTGGCTTTTCACAGTCTCCGCCATCATTCATTATCCCCCTGACCAAGGAGGAATCCTTGCGTCGCAAGATTAACCGCCGCGGTGGCTCGAGGCATGCTTCGCACTCGCGGACCACGAGCACGTACACCACCAGTACGAAAGGCTCCGTACCGGCTCACCTGGCCCACCTCAGCATGGACAGTCAGCATGGGCGCCGGGCCTCAGACGCTGCGTCCATCAGGACAAGCTTGCCTCTGCAAGGAAGTGACACGGACAGCCGCAAGGCCAGCGCCGCAACAACAGCGACGGTCACGCAGGAGAACAGCATGATTGTCCCTCATTTCGCGACCCAGAACACAGAGTCGCAAGCCTACGGCCACACTGACAGGAGCATGGCAGCCAACGACCTGAAGCGTTCCCTCAAGCGGGGGGACAGTATCGGCAGTTCCGACACCCAGACAAGCTCGCGCTGGGGAAGCGTGATCAGCGGCCTCTGGACCACGCGGCGCAGAGAGTCGTCGCTCAGCACGGCGCCGAATCGAGAACCCCCAGGCAGTCGAGACAGCATACCCGTGTCGCCCAGGAAGCCAGTCTCGAACAGAAGGAACTCTCTGGGGAGGATGGTGGAGGAAGCCGCTGCTGTCGACCCAGCGTCGCAAGCCAGGTGCGGGAAGTCTGGTGGAGGAAAGGACGCCGAGTCGCCCCAGACGCCAGACGCTGAAGAGGAGACGGGCCAGAGGTCGCGCGCCCCGATCCCGATGGAGAGGAAGCCTGATCCAAACGGGGCTTTCGAGTCGCCGGTCAAGACGACCATCAACCCTGAAGATGGCGTCATCGACGTTGATGTTCCGTTCCCGGACTTCATCGCATCCTTCGAGACTGCCGTCAGCTCGCCGTCGAGCAGCGGCTACCTGTCGACGCCGGGCCTGAGCGGCCTGGAGCTGTTCGAGCAGGCTTGCCGGGTCGCTTTCGACGGAGATGTGCCGATGAACGTGGCGGGATGGCTGCAGCGGTACCATCCGGACTTCATATTGCAGGCGATCCCGCCCCAGAACGACCTGCTCGAGCAGGTCAAGGCGTCACTCCGGGCCGAGCCGACCCCGTACGCGGCCACGCTGGCAGACGGCAGTGAAGAGAAGTGGGTGGATGTCAGCTCGGCCCTCATCGCGGACAGTACCGACTTCTCGATCCGACGCATACGGTACCGGCGCCTTGTCAAGCCCAGGAGCGGTGGGGAGAGGACAACACCGCTTCTGTCCTCGTCCGTGAACACGATGAGCTCGACCAACATGACGCCGTTGATCTCGCCATATGAGCAGCACCTGCAGGAGGACTTCATCGAGGAGGCGATCGTCACCCTGGATGACACCTTGATCGAGGCAGTCGAGCGGGTGATCGCCCATGGAAGCGACGTCAGCAAGGACAGCTCGCAGTGCTCCTCGCGGTCTACAAGCAAGAGGAGGGAAAGCTTCGCTGATCTCCTCGCCGCCGCAGCCGCGAGCACCACCGCGCCTATTGGTGGCCTGGCTGCCCCCCAGTCGGAAGTGCCTCAGGGCACCCAGCTGCGCAAGGGGTCGCCACAGCAGGGCGAAGTGCCGCGGGGAGAGTGCAAAACTGTGGTTCTATCGGCCCTGGAGAACATCGCGAGGGATGTGGCCCAGAAGAAGAGCGACAAGGGAGACCCGAGCCGGGCGCGCAGCAGCGGCCCGCGCAACCGGGAGAAGGAGAGCGTGCTGAGAGAAGCGGTGCGCTCGTGGGTTGAGGGTGTGGAGGCTGGCATAGAAGCGGGGCAATAGGAGGGCAGTAGATGCACGAGACGGCCGCATCAGGGGTGAAGGGGAGGGGCAGGACCGGGGTCGTGGTGCTTGGAGCAGCGATGAGATTTGCATTCATGTCTCTTGTGGGCCCGATATGACGGGGTCAGCACAGGGGACAACAACGGCGGGTGGCTGGATTGGGGGTTGAAGTTTGAGGATGGTTTAATGATACCCAGAGTTTGAATGAGCTTGAGCTGTTCAACATTGCATTTCAAGAGGGACAGGCAGGTAGAAAGATGAAGGTTATTATCAGGAGACGTGCGAAAGGGCGTGTGGAGGAGACGGCAAGAAGACGCGAAGGCGACGGAACGAGAACTCCGCGAGAACTCCGCAATCACTGACTGCATGGGTGCAAGAAGCTCATGATCACATGCAACTGGCTCGATCGGGCGGGCGGCAGCGTGCATGAGAAAATCTTGAAATAATACATTCGATAACAACGTTGCACAACGTAGCACAACAGGTGGTGTGAAGTGACATATCATGCACGGGGCGAGCGGGAGAGGCTGGTCGCGTCTGCTGTGGTTGACGGTTGACGGGACCCGACCGTCTTGGCTCCGCCTTGCCTGCGGCGGGTTAAACCCCGATTTGTACGAGGTCATCGCTCAGCTTCAAGGCGGGACACTTTGGGGCGCGGCTTACTTGACTGCTCACGGCGTCTTCTCCACTATATTCACAGACATTGTTCATAAATTTGTGAATCCTGGCCAAATAACACAGGCCTTAGCTCGCTGAAGCAAGCAAGCAAGCAAGCAAGCTTATTTTGATATTCTTCCCACTCAGATCGGTCGGCCGTAGGGACGGTTGGTACCGCACATACATAGCAGTAAACGGCACGTCCGGGGATATCGACCATGATGCCTCGCCGGGGTAGATTCGACGTACCCCGACCGATCCTTCCCCCCATAGCCTCACACGCGACCTTTGACGCGGCGGCGGCGTCACTGACCCCACAGCCACCGGCGCAACCACCTTCGGCCCCGCGGGAGCAGCAACAGCACCAGCAACAGCAACAGCATGGCGCGAAGAAAGGACGAGGCGGCGCGGAGCCGCCGGTGGACCAGCTCTCGTTCTCGTACCTCCGCTCCCGGAAGCTAGAGCCCTACCTGCCGCCGCCCGTCGACGAGCACCACCCCCCACACTCACTCACACTCACCCACAACTTTGCTCACCAACCCCCACCACCACCGCCGCCGCCGCCAAATCACCCTGACCAGCAAGCCTCCCCGGAGTCCCCAGCACCCTCGGCCCACGACGAGGAAGAAGCCCACCATCACCATCCCCGTCACCATCACCACCACCAGCACACTCACCAGCAGGAAGGCCACAACGCGGAGCCCGGGGCCCAGCACGAGGACCAACAAGGGGAGGACGAGGCAGAGGACGACCTGGACTGGAAGCCCCGGCCCTTCGTGACCCTGACCTACGCGCAGTCGCTGGACTCGGCCGTCGCCGCCGGGCCGGGGGCCCGCACCGCGCTCTCGGGCGCGGCGACAAAGGCCATGACGCACTTCCTGCGCAGCCGGCACGACGCCATCCTCGTGGGCGCCGGCACCGCCGCCGCCGACGACCCGGGGCTCAACTGCCGGCTCGAGGTCGAGATGAGCGGCGGCCACCAGCCGCGGCCCGTGGTGGTGGACCCGCGGGCCAGGTGGGACGCGCGCGAGGGGTCCAGGGTCGTGCGGCTCGCGAGGGAGGGGAGGGGCCTCGGCCCGTGGGTGCTCGTCGCCGAGGGTGTCGTGCCTGACCCGGCCAGGGCGGCGGTGCTGGAGGGCGTCGGGGGGAGGTATATTACTGTTGAGGGGGCGAGGAGGGCTGGGGGCGATGGGAAAGGGGGCCAGGAGGACGGGAAGGAGGACGAGGACGAGGACGAGGAAGAAAAGGCGGCTTCGCGGCCGGGGTTGCCCTGGGAGAGCATCCTCGGGCTGCTGTGGGAGGAGGGCATCAACAGCGTCATGGTCGAGGGCGGCGCCACTGTCATCAACGACCTGCTGCTCCTCGCCAACCAAGGGCTGGACGTCGTGGACTCGGTCATCATCACCATCGCGCCCGTGTGGCTGGGCGCCGGGGGCGTCACCGTCGCGCCGGAAAGGCCCGTCGACGATGACATGCGCCCGGTGCCGGGCCCGAGGCTGACAGACGTCATGTGGAGCCAGATGGGGGACGATATGGTCCTCTGCGGGAGGATCACGCGGTAGAAGAAAAAAAAAAGAAAAGATGGTATGGTATTGTTCGTGTGCTGGCCTGCGTGTCTATTTGGAAACCGGGCTGGGGGGGATGCAGTCTATGCCGCCAATGCAGTCTATAATTGTGTTGGTGCTGCCATCATTATCATGATCATCATCACATCATTTCATAACCTCGAGTCAGGGCTTGTGTCCGTCCCACACACACAATGCTTCTCACCCCCAGTCACAACCGTCCCCTCCACCTGATCTCAAGCCACCGGAGGGGCAGATAGCACAACCCCGTCACCACAAATGCCGACTCGAACCCGATATCCCCCGTCTTCTCGGCGATCGGCCCCGTGTACCACGCCTCCGCCATCCCCGGGACCACCAGCCCGAAGCTGATGACACTCGCCAGCAGCGCGGGGGCGCCCGTGGGCAGCTCCCTCCCGACGTTCCAGGCGGCGTGGTCGTACGAGGCGTAGTCCATCCCGCGGAACACGACGAGCTCCGCGACGAGCACGGCGTCGAAGCAGCCGGCCCAGTACCCGATGAGCGCGAGGAAGTTCTCGAGGGACTCCTCCCACGCGGCGGCGGCCTCGACGGAGCAGGGGATCATGACCGCGAAGGTGGCGACGATGAAGAAGAAGCGGTGCACGCGCGCGAAGAAGGGCACCAGCATCTGCAGGTTGAGCGCGACCGAGTACATCGAGATGGCTATGTTGCCGATCACACTGAGCGCCAGCAGCACCAGCACGAACTTGCCGAACCCGCCCGCCGGCGCCAGCATCTCGGCCACGACGCCGCCGATGCCCAGGGACTCGTACGCGGCGCTCCACTCGGGCACGTTGGGCGTCGCGCCGCCGATGGCCGCGCCCAGGATCAGCAGCGGCACCGACGGGGTGAAGATGCCCAGGTAGTAGCTCGCGAACACCGTGCGCTTCCTGATGGCGCAGGGGTCGTGGTAGATGGAGTAGTCGGAGACGGTGCCGCCGAAGGTGAGGAAGTAGCCGGCGATGAGCCCGCCGTAGGAGAGGACCTGCCGGGCCGAGGCGGGCGGGGCGGCGGACTGCAGGCGGAGCCTGGAGCCGCCGCAGCCGACGGCGATGACAATGGAGACGAGGTTGGGGATCCACGTCCAGGCGTTGAGAACGTGCAGGGCGCGGTAGCCCATCAGGGAGGCGGCGAAGCTGACGAGGCACACGATCACGATGCCCACGCTGTCGCCGACCCGCGACGGGCTCACCGCCGCCAGCGACTGCCCGCCCACGATGGCCGCCACGAGCGAGAAGCCGGTGACCGTCGCCGCGTTGAGCAGCAGCGGCACCGTCGCCAGGTACAGCCCGAACGAGTACCGCGCCTGCACCTGCTGCCGGAGGCCCGTCCGCGTGCCGCCTATGCCGAGGAACGCCGGCGGGACCACGGTCACGATCGAGAAGAAGAGGATCACCAGCGCCGAGTCGCGCAGGCTCATGCCGAACGAGATGGTCGCCAGCATGCCGGTTGGTAGCCTGTTGGGGNGGGGGGGGGGGGGAAGAGGAGTCAGCACGTTGCTCTCTCTCGTAAGTTCCATTGTTTCATCCGCAGGGGGGGGGCGTGTGTTACGGTAGCAGGCACATGAGCGCGGTGAACATGACGGTGAAAAGATTATAGGATCGCTTGTCCGTCCTCTTCTCGACCGGCACCGGCTTGATGCCATTCTCCTCGACGCCGACGTCGAGGATCCGCTGGTACCACCTTGGGTTCTTCTCAGGGTGGCTCTCGTAGACCTCGCCATCGTCGACCTTGAGCATCGACACGAGCTTCCCGTGGCGCTGATACTGCCCATGCCGCTCGGCCGAATCTTGCTTCTCGACATCGCTGGTGTCTCCTGGGACTCCGGACACTGCGGTTGACATGTCTTGTCTCTTCCCTGTATACCGAAGGCGTGAGAGAGAAAGTGAGCAAGTCTGGATATCCGGATTACAGGGGCGATCCCTTGACTGAGAACCCGGGCAGACTAGGTCGGATAGATATACTATGTATGTGCGTGCTAGTGGGTCCCCCTCCCACCCGTGTGGCGAGTGAGCAATCCAGAGCCGAGCAGCGTCGAAATTTTCGGTTGGAATTTCGAGGCTGGCCACACCGCGGGAAGACGGGCCTCGCGGACCAAGAGTTCTGCTTTATTGGGCCAATGGAGCCTCATGCGGTGGGCTCTGGGCATCCGGAAGCAGCAAGGAGATCTCCAAGGGTTATATGCGAAGGATTACTGGAATGTCAAGACGTGTCTGACCATCTTTTCCACAGCGCAGTGGCGCCAATCGGCTCTCGGTATATGGTAGTGTCGAGGTGGATAGTGGCCCCTTAGCTATGCCGTAAGTCGGAGTCGACGGTCCGACTAGTTTTGTCTTATTAGGAATCTTCGGGAAGAGCCTCAGGGAGGCCAGTGCGATGTAGTGTCAAAGTGTAATTTCCAGGCAAGCCTCTACTATGGTAGGTGAGCAATTCATCAACAGCTGGCTATCGCCAGAAAGCCAAAGGATAAATGAGAGCTAATAAAGCTTGAAAATGGCGACGGGTGAGCCGAGACTACATAGTACAGTCCGGGACGAGATTGGATGACTAAAAGCCGTGGCCTTCTTTGATCTGTTCTGGAGATGATGAACAGCGCCATCGCCATCGAGTCGAGCAAGGCATCCGCTGTCAGCCATGACCACTATCAGCCACGTCAGTGTCACAATATCACGATTCAACCCCGGCCTATTCGAGTCGTGCCCTTCTCCCTATTCGATAGCTCTAGTCAGCTGTATCACCTCCCTGGCCTTCTGTGTGGAAGGTTCTCACTCCCTACTCGTTAATGCTTGGCCCAAGGGGAGACTACCACAAACCTCCTCGTCAGGGTGACACCTGATGTTCATCTGGCCGTGCTAAAGCTAGGTAGTCATGCCTCGTTGAAGCGGGCTGATGTCAGTTTGGGGTCCAAATCGCCGGTCCCGAGTGGCCCCAAAACGATCACAGACATATGTCCGGTCCAATTGGCTTTCACTGATCTGTCCCGCTGCGTCTCACAGTTGGGTTCCAACTGCAGACTAGCGATGGCGTGCGGGCGGTGACGGGCCCCAACTCGAAGTTTAAATTTGTTCTGCAGCGGTTCTAGAAAGGCCAACGGCGGCGGGGTGGCGAGCACCTCGGCGCGACCGCAGGTTTAGATCAGTCCACCGCTTTTCGTATGTCCCGACAGATAACATCAGGACCGCCAGTATTCACCTCGACACTCACTGTGCTCTGTTGCACCAAATATGGTAGGTAGTATTAATGAATACACTGCAGTATGATACTGCAACTGATCGTTCCGCGGTGAGCAACAATACGCCGTAGAAGCCGTCCCCAGGCTTTCTTTTGTGCATGCGTGTACCTTGGGCACGGCCATCTAAACTCGCATTATTACGCGTATTGCGCTGTCAGGGCGCAGGTATTACCCATTCCAACAAATGCCTGGGCCTCAGTGACCAGACAGACAGATTACCCCTCCCGCACCCTCTAGGTGTTCGATGCACTCACGTCTGGGCGGGCCTGGACTTTTAAATACGCGTGGTCAAGGATCCGGCGACCCCTACAAATCCTTGTCACGCGACTCATCGGCCTTGTCGTTCCCCTCTTTGTCAGTCGCTTCCTGCAGCGGAACGTCCTCTTCAGTCTTGGCCGGGGTGGGCTCGTGGTTCTGATTCGCAGCCTGCTCCGTTGCAAAATCTTGTGTGTTGGTTGTTGCGAGACCGCCTGCGCTCTTGGTAGAGCTTGTGTCCTTCGGTTCCCCAGTCGCCTCAGCTTGGGCGTCCTGCTCGTCCTCATCATTTAATTCACCCCCGATATCCGCGGGCTCTGCGTCATTGGTTTTGTCCGGTACCTCGTCTTTCTGCGCAGGCTCGAAGGTTCCATCTGCCTCCTGTGGCTCGGCCGCAGAGGACGAGGGCTCCACGCCGGCCTCGGGCTCATCCTCGGACGCAGGAGTCTCGTCTCCCTCGGCGGTCTTCTCACTTAGCCCTTCCATCATGCCCTGTTCGACAATGACGGGCACCTCTGTCCCCTCGGATTCCTCCACCACAGTTTCCGGCGTTGAGATGCGCATTTCCCTGAGCCTGCTGGAGACATCCGCGCTCTCGTCCTCGTCTGCCTCCATCACCGTCGTCACAGCGCTCCCCGTCGACGGGCTACTTCTTATGTGCCGCCGAGTGTTGGTCCTTCCCGCTGGTAGAAAATTGTCGTCGTCAGAATGCTGCTGGATCGTGGGGGTCTGCAGCTGTGACTGCAGCTCCTTCTTGTTTCCCCTATCCGTAGATTCGGCAGCAGCCGCGGCACTCTCAAGGCCCTCTGCCTCCGGGGGCAATTTGTAGTTCTCAGCCGGTAATGTGTCGAACGTGTCGCAAACTGTCTTAAAAAAGACGTATAAGCCAGTCTGCCCTTCCACGGACCAGAAGACGCCCCTGTGCTGGAACCATGCGTGGGCAAAGATACGGTGGAGACGTCGGAATACGTTGACGAGGTTTTTGACTGCGATATTCTTGTCGTGCCCAGAGCCGTCGATGCCCGACAGGGCGACAAAGCGCGAGGGAAACACCTTGGAGTTTGTCACGACGTTGGCTGCCCAGTCGAGGGTGTGGCAGCAGTAATCGATGGCGCAGCACGACTTCGGTTGCTCGTGCACGGCGCACAGGAACTGCCATTCTGAGGCGCGCATCTCCGGGCACGTGTTGAAGCTGCACGGTGGAGTGTCAAAGAGGAAGCCGACGATCAGGCTGTTGCATTGTGCGACGAGGAATCGACATAGCTCGTAGAGCCACAATGTTTTGTCGGTCGATTGTGGGGGCGTCGCCAGAAGCGTAGCGATCTCTCGTGTGATGGGTCGCGTGTTGTTCGCGGTATGATAGTAGTGGAGGGCAGCTAGGTGCTCTTGGAGCTGGAAGGCGGAGTCGAGCTCGTTCAAGGGCACGAGTGGTGGGCCAGCGGCCATGTCGGCGCTCTTGGTTCCAGGATGTATGCGTCTTCTCGAGTTGGCGCTGAGGATTGTCTGCTCCAGCTGCTGCGACTCTTGATCTGCGGGTAAGCCAGGAGATTTGGGGCCGATCTGGATCTCGGCGGGGGGAGGAGGGCTAGGGAGACGGGGTGACATGGTCGCCATCTTGGAAGGGCACCCGACTGGGCGGAGGAAGACGCGAATGAACAAGAGAAAGGTGGCTTGAAGAAACCGACCGCGAAACGTAAGTCGCCTGGAAAACGAAGCCTCGGTGTTCGTGGTCCCCTTGGCTCGTATGCACCGCGATGGACGGTCTCCTGTGCCGTCTGCAGATGGCACGTGAATAGTAAAGTGTCAAGAGGAGAGGCCCCACAGATGCGAATGTGAAGTTGTCGTCGATCGAGAACCAGAGCTGCAGACTGCCTGCGGCTCAACCAAGCGAGAGTGGGCCCAGGCCTCTCGGGAGCTTCAAGCTGTCGAGTCTCACAAGCAGGCAGGCAGGACAGGGAGGAGCACCCGGCCCGCTGATTCGCGTTAGCTAAGCGCCCTTTACGCCCTTGCCCCTGGCGCAGCTTTATCGATAGCGCCGCGTGGGCTGGTCAAGAGCTCTGGCTGGTGACATAACATGACAGTGGGTCATTTTGCCTGTCACTGAGTGCTCAGACTCAGGTAACCTGCAGAAGGTGACCATATCTTTCAATTTTGAGATTCTCCCATATTGTTGGAAATTACAACAAGGACCTTGTTTCGCATCATACCGGCTTGCCACGGAGAATTTCAGTCGCCTATCTTGCTTCCCAAACACAACCACGATGGACTCGGATGATGACGCCCCTCCCGAGCTGATTGAAACTGGGCATGGTTTGGCGGAAGAGGATGTCACTGTCAAAGTTCCCATAACAATAGTCACTGGTACTCACCAATGAGCCACAAGACCCTCGCACCGGCAGGAATGGATAATATCTGCTGACATAGTTGGCCGTAGGTTATTTGGGAGCGGGCAAGACGACTCTTCTGAACTATATCCTGACAGCACAACACGGAAAGAAGATCGCTGTCATCATGAATGGTCTGGGGGGTCTACGGCGCCATGCCGCCTTATCCTACATTTGACAAGTTTTGCTAACATGCAATACAGAATTTGGAGACTGTATGTACTTACAACAGTGCATGTTGGCCAACTCACATTAATCCGTCACATAGCGTTGGACATTGAGAAGTCACTCACGGTCAACAAAGACGGCGAGTCCGTAGAAGAGTGGCTGGAGGTTGGAAATGGCTGCATCTGTTGCTCAGTCAAGTAAGCCAGCCAATGTACCTCACGCAACGGTGGCCCATCTCACAAGTGGAACAGGGACACCGGTGTCAACGCGATCGAGAGCCTGATGGCGAAGCAAGGGAAGTTCGACTACATCCTGCTCGAGACCACTGGCCTCGCGGATCCCGGGAACCTGGCGCCCCTATTCTGGGTAGATGAGGGGCTTGCCAGCACAATCTACCTCGACGGCATCGTCACCCTGGTTGATGCCAAGAACATTCTGAAGAGCCTCGATGATCCTGCGGGCAAGGTTGACGGTCACCAAGAGAGCGACAGCCACGGGCCCCTCATGACGACAGCTCATGTTCAGGTCTCACACGCCGACGTCATCGTCATCAACAAGACCGACCTCGTGAGCGAGCAGGAGCTCAAGGCAGTCGAGAACAGGATCAGGTCCATAAACGGGCTCGCAAGAATCCACCTCACCAAGGAGAGCGCCGTACCTCAGCTGGAGGGGTTCCTGCTCGACCTTCACGCCTACGAAAACGTCGTTGAGCTTGACAACTCCAAGGGGCACAGTCATCTGGATTCGGTCAGTCATTTGTTTGATTTTTTTTTCGCCGGCGGCTTTGCTGCTGTAATTTTTTTTTCTTCTTGAACTTGAGGCTGATATCTCCAAGACCATATCAACGATATCCATACCGATTCCGGTGCTCAGCACAGAGCAGGTGGACAGGGTAGATGCGTGGCTACGGTCGGTTCTCTGGGAAGGTATGTTGCCGAATGACAGCGATGAGCACAATGAGTCTTTTGAGATCCACCGTCTCAAAGGGCGTCTCGTGCTGCAAAAAGGCAGGCCGAAGATAATACAAGGCGTCCGGGAACTATTCGAAATCTTTGATGCTCAGTCTGGGGACGTTGAAGGCGGGAGTGAGTCAGGCAAGGTGGTCCTCA
The DNA here is from genome assembly GCA_001447215.1 of Diaporthe aspalathi. Taxonomy (NCBI): domain Eukaryota; kingdom Fungi; phylum Ascomycota; class Sordariomycetes; order Diaporthales; family Diaporthaceae; genus Diaporthe; species Diaporthe aspalathi. The sequence continues at coordinate 75,976 of LJJS01000743.1, forward strand.
TCGGCCGCCATGTTACCGACTTCAACTTCGAAAGGAGTCTCCTGGCAGCTATTTCATAACTACCTAGATGCAGCGAGCAGGAGTTTGCGAATGCCGATGATCAACACAGCCCTGTTGAAATTCATTGTGATGTCCCTGCATCCACACCTTTTTTGGAGACGGGAAGAGTCGTAGCGGCAGATAAATAGGAAAGGCCGCTGTGGAGGTAAGGCTGCAGTTCACCTGAGGCGATCTGCGGGCGCCATTACTCATACAGCCTAGCGCAACAGCCAGCACCCTGGCTTCCCCAATCTAAAGGCCTGAAGGTGCCTTCCTGGTGGGGGGTGACTGGATATCCGGGCACTCAAGCACTCTGGCAACTGACGGAAGGAGTCCGTGCACCTGTTTGTGCATGGTGTGCCGGCGGGAACTCTTTGCTGGAGGTTCGTCCTGAGCCTCCTCTTGCGAGAGCACAACCTCAGCTGCCACTTCCCACCGACCCTCGACGACCCTCACCGATCCGACGCCAGCCTAAACCTCAGCGCGACGAGCCGAAACGAATCCTCGGCAATACACAGACACTGCGATCCTTGCAAACCACTTGTCCCACCCAAGCCGCTGGGAAGGAATCGGGGAAAGAGCTGGCAGCCATGAATAGGACAGGTACGATGATAGCGAACTGCCGTTGCGCCTGCTCTCGACACTGGTCCCTCCGCCCCCTGAGCCTCACCGTTGATGGAGCTGCGATCAAGTCAAGCGTGCCCATGCAGACATGCGACGCCCTTTCTATGTGCTCGAGCCGGCCAGCAATGCGCGGTGCTGAAGCTGCGATACTCGCCGGCCCATGGTTGTTTCCAGCCGGCTGCATCTGTCGGGGCCTGGAGCCCGTAGAACACGGACACGCTGTTTCAGATGTGCTCGCCCTGGGATGAGACTGCATCTGTCTGCACGCTGCATCGCGCCCCATCAAATCATGTTGCATTGCGCGCGTCAATAGCCAAACAGATAGCTAACAAAGGAGGTGCTGATCAGGTACAGTTCCCCAATCAATGAGGGGCATGCCGGGTGGCTTCGGGGGAGGCCAGCAATCACAACATGCAGGACGCGCTGGAGGAAACAGGTTACCAAATGGGAAGCTGGGTAAGGGACAAAGGCTTGCATTGCATGTTGTGCATCACAGTGGTGCTGATGTCTGCAGCAATACCGGTGAATAACGCCTCTGGCTGGGCTTTCGGAGGGGTTGGTCCGATGAGCTCTGGCGGCATTCAAAATCCCACAAGGCAGCTTGGAGGGAGTACGACTTTCGCCCAAAGCCTAAGTGGCTCTACGCCTGCGACACCACTCGACCTATCGTAGGTGCAACCACCAACAAACCCCCGCCGACTCTGCTTTTGTACCTACTGCAGGACCTTTAGGTCCATGGCTGTGCTTTCCTCTACTAGTGTCGCTTTGCCCACAGGGGCCCCCTTTTTTTATTTTCCCCCTCGCGCATCATGATGGCCCATTCTGCCTCAAAACCAAAGTTGGTGGCGAGGTTGAAACGGTCAGCCCCTCCACGACCACCACCAGAAGAGCCTGGCCCACCTGACAAGATGTGGTCTCACATTGTCTCCGGTGGTGATGCGAAGAAGGCCCAGGTCAATGAGAAGAGCGCAGCCAGGGCAGACGACAAGTTGAAGCAGGGTAGCAGTGTCTTGCCCCGACGAACTGCTGGAGGCGTCACCTCAAGCACCGACCAAGGGTATCATTGGATTCCTTATGCCCGCACCCTCAATGCAAACACAAACCCGGACGAGCACGTTTACATGCCCCGCACATGCGCGCACATATTACCCCACCCCTTACCACCCTGCCTTCTTGCCTTCTTCTCGTGTATGCGGGAACAAATGCAACCATGTTCGGAAGGGTCAAGACTGACTTGGTGTCACAGCGAATTCCCACAACTCAGCAACAATGCGCCGTTTGCAGGTGGTGCAAACCAGGGCTTATGGGCAGGACAAGCTGCCAGAAACCTCGGCGGACCAGGAAACGGCCCGAGAACCCCGGCTTCTGCTATGCCTCAAGCTCAACAAGACGACCTGTTTTCTCCGTCGTCTAGACTTCCGTCCAGTCAGAACTCATTTCGATTTGGTAGCCAGGCTAGTATCGGCCAGGCGCAACAGCCTCAAACCAGCGGAGGTGACGAGTTCCCGCCATTGAACAGAAACGGTAACGGTGAAATCGGTCAGGACCGAGTTGCAAGTCTCATGTCGGGGCTGAATCTGGGTTCGCAAGGGCAAGCGGCGTCGACGCAGGCCAGGGGCTCTGGCAACGGACTACTCAACGCGGTCACGGCCAATACTCGCGCTTCTGAGGCTCGTTCGCCGGTTGGTACGTTCGATTCCCAGCTCCAGATCGTCGTCCACGTCTCACTGAACTCCTTAGGTACTCGACCATCGGAAGGACGGTCCTCGATCACCGAGGATGATGCTCGACAGAAATCCGCCTATCGTGAGGATGGCCCTGCCGCTCAACCATCGCTCTCGGACGGACCAAGTCAATCTGCTGAAGCCAGGAACCCTCTCGGTGCTATTGGAAACGACGCATCAGGCGGTAAAGTTGTTGAGCCGCCCGCCGAAGCTTCGGCCACAGCTCAAGAGCCTCTTGCTGGCATGTCAGAAGCAGACAAATGGGGCATCAAGGGTCTGTTGACTCTGATGGCAAAATACCCCTCCTACCACGCCCTAGTTCACGGCCTGAATCCTGCGGAGCTGGGCCTGGACTTGAGCAGCGAGACGTGTGTATCTATCTTCTCGCTTCCGTCAGACTTGTTGACTAACATGACAATGTGACAGTCGCATTACCGAACAGACTTTCTCACTCACCAGCCACGAGCCACCAAAACCACCACTGCCAAAGTTCAGTCTTCCAGAGTGCTACACTGTCAGGAACACGCAGCCCATCGAGCAGAAAATGCCGAACTTTACCGAGGAGACTCTACTCTACATGTTCTACTCTAGCCCGCAGGACAAGCACCAGTATCTGGCGGCGCAGCAACTGTAAGCCTCCAGCCGGTCTTTTCGTCACATTGGCTTGGCTAATCCTGTGTGCAGGTACCAGCGGGGTTGGCGTTGGCACAAGGATCTTCGGTTGTGGCTGACCAAGGACGTGGAGATGCAGCCTGTCGCGGTCAGCCCAGAAGCTGAGCGAGGGTACTACGTGATCTGGAACGCCGAGACGTGGGCGAGGATGAGGGTGAGTTCTTTTCTACGAAACGGTGTGTCCTTTTACTGACCCTCAGCGCAGCAAGAGCTCACCCTGTACTATGCGGACCTCGAGACCTTCCCCGAACTTCCTGGAGGACCTCATAACTAGGGGCCAAAATGTGGGCCCAAGGCGGTTCCCGGATTTTACTCGCGGTCCTAAGTGCGACGCAACGACGGACGATGCACGATCGACAACTTTGTTTCCCTCACTGTACCTACTTTTGCTTTCAGACCAGTGCCAATTTATGGCAGTTTCTACAGGGTATTCTTTCTGGCCAACTGGGCATCTTCTCAAAAAGCAGGCACGAGGGCCAACGGATGGTTTCATGTTCTGGTAACCTGCATTTGCACAGGCGTATCTCGTGGGCTACGATATGTGTCTTCGGAGGGTCCCCCAGGCTAGGACGAATAGGCTTTCGAGGAATTCTGGGCTTTGAAAATTGCCATTGCCAACAGGGTCTGCTGGCAAGAAATAATGAGAACAAAGAGAATACTTCTCAGGACATGAATGAGTCCTTTATTGATCACCTCTACTGAGACTGTACCAGACCACACCAGACTGTATCAGCGTTTTGTATAGACGCGCTGTGACACGCACACACTTGGCTCAGCTTTGCCAAGCCCTAACCCGAACCTGAACCCTGCCGACTCCAGAAGGTCGGCCCCCACGCTAAAATGCGCGGGCCCCAAAGCTATTCTCACGCTCCTTCTCCACTGATGCCCCCTCTCCACCGTTTGCCGTTGGCGTCTCTCCGGACCGAAGCTACAAGCTCAACAATCATACGGATAATAATCCTGCAGCTCTCATTAGGCAGTAAGATACATTGACTCGATCCGGGCCAGACTCTAGAGAGAGGGAGAACGCCCAGCAGCGGCCGCGCATCGGATCGAGCACGAGCGACCTGGACCACGTGTGAACCAGTCCTGAATCAAGGCATCTCCTGGAAGGGCGACCAGACGGTCGAAGTGGACGGCTGAACTCTTCCTTTCGACTCGTCGTCGGAGGGCCCAAGGACCAAAGCAGCTGCGCAAGCAAACATGGCCAATGATCAGATCAACCTGCCGTCGCTGGTGGTGATACTGGTGCTGTCGGGCCTGATCGTGCGATACCTGTTCTTCTCGTCGCCGCCGGGGAACCAGCAGGCGCGCGACTCGCTCTCGCAGCTGAGGCAGCGTGAGGCAGCCGTCGAGAGGATACAGCAGATGTTCCCGCAGGCGGACCGGAGGACCATCCTGTGGGACCTACAGCGGAACGGGGGCAGCATCGCGGCCACGACGGAGAAGATACTCTCCGGGAGGATAGAGACGGTGAGTACCCACACCTTGAGCTGCATTTCTCTGCCTCCCCCTCTCCCGCCCCAACCCCCCCAAGCATTTTAAGTGTCGAGGAATATTCCTGACTCTCTGCCACAGCCACCCATCACCTTCCAGCCGCCACCACCACCAGGCTCTAACGTGGCCACGTCGTCGTCGTCGTCGTCGTCGCAGCCGGGCTCCCGGAAGCCGGCGGAGAAGCCGGCGCAACCGAACCTCATCCAGAGATACAACCTTGAAGACAAGGTCAAGCAGCAGGGTGAAGACGAGACATCCGGGGACGCCGCCGGCAAGAAGGGTTGGAGCAATAGCAAGGACGAGCGGCAGACACTGCTCCAGAAGAGACGGGACGAGATGATCCTCGCGGCGAGACGGAAGATGGAGGCCAAGATTGCGGCCGAGAAGGCCGCATCGGCGACGGCGTCCCAGTGAGGGGGCAATGCGGGGCTCCCTGCAGCGAGGGGAACGAGGCATGGAGGGGAAGGGATGGGGCGGGGCGGTGTTTCCAACAATGCAAACGTCACGCATTTTACTACAGGACTCTGTTTATGCGGCGAGGCGCAACGGTTACTCGGATCGACAACATTGAAACAAGTTTGCAGGGCGGATGGATTTTGTTGCGGACATTCGTTGTTCCTTACGGCGTTGGATCATTATGTCTCTGTCATCTCACTATAGGAGGCGAAAGAGGGGGGTTACAGGCACACGTCAATATGCATTCCTGAGGACTGTCGTGCCTTGCTCGGCCGTTATCTATGTCACCTAGGCAACTTGACTGGCTGTCGGTGGTCGGGCAAGCCTCGGGTGGTATGCGCAGCCCCCCCCCCCCCCCTTGATAACGAACACCTTGAGCTTGTCGAGCTGGTTCAGCTTGTGGGCAGCACTAGACTAGTAGCAGCAACCAGCCCACCTCATCGCACTGGCTGGTCGTTGGACACTGAAAACGAGAGCAGATGTTAGGCAGAGAATGTTTACCAGTGCAGATGGTCTGTGGTGGTTTGGTCCATGACCTAATCGCAGTGCCAAATCAGCAGGACAAAGGGTTAAACCATCGTCATTAAAGTTTGGAGTCTCCGTTGAAGTCTTGGGAAAAGAGACGTCTGACCCACGTGCGCCCTTGGCCCTTCAGGGGGACTTTGGGCCCTCTGGCCCTGCGAGGCATCGAGGCGTGCGGCCCGCTGGAATACGATGGTGCCCCGCTATGATGCCGCAGCCGAGATAAGGTAAGAATAGGGTGGATAGGTTTTCGGGACGCCGCATTCCATTCCCATCCCAATCCAATCCCACACTGTCCCGAGCGGGACCCCCATTTTCACATGCTTTGTAGAGGTCACTCACTCACTAACACTCACTTCAGTTGCCTGCGAGCAAGGATGTGGCTTGCACACACCTGACACCAACCTTCGACCGTGCCACAACAAAAGACAAAATAGACTGGACAGGGAGAGGCGAGAGACAGAGCAAGAGGAGGGAAAAAATTCGATCGACTCCCTGAGGACTGCTTGACTGACACGGGCATCAGGCAAGGAAAGGCACCACGAATCAATCATGCGGTCATTAGCAGAGCAGGAGATTCTGCAGTCCCCTCCCTCTCACGCAACTGCATCCGTCAATCAAATGTCTGACGGTCCCCACGGCCATGTGCACATGCAAGTACATGCCTGCTTAATTCCGTTCTGGGTTGGGGATTGCCCAGTCCAAGCCACAGCTAGTGAGGCCCTGACTTTCATCTCAACGGTTTTCCCCCTGCCTCATCTCATCCCCTCCGAATCCGTCCTCAGTTTCTTATCTGTCCTCCTTCTATTCCGCTCTCTCTCACTCCACTGGTGATCCCATCTCATGCCGTGTCACACGTTGGCTGGTGGTACGAGACACTCTCAAGAGCCAAACCCAGTGGTCGACACTATTCCGGCCATCTAACTGAAATCAACGAGGCCCGTTCTTACCGGTCAGTGACCATGTTGGGTCCGCCTCCCGAGCCATAGAAGTTACTTCCACGCGGCGCCTCAAGTGACTTCGCATGACCCACGAACTGGCCAAAACTCGGTTACAAAAAAAAAAAAAAAAATAGAGGAAAAGCCTTGATTACGGCTACCGAGCTGCTCGGGCTGCATTTAGTTACTGCCAGAATGCATCGACTATCGAAACCTGTTCCTGGCCCTGGCAGGGACTTCGACGACTTTGACCACGCCGGTCAGCCCGAGTCCGCGATTACTACTCACCATCACCACCACAACTTTGCTCCCATGGCATTCGAGTCTTCAGGCCCAGAGTCCCCATCTCTCACCTCCCTATCAGACGTGCTTGACAACCTGCCCTCCGCCGTCAAGAGCAGCCTCGGGCCCCTCAACACAATACGCCGCTCAGTGAGCATCCGCGGCTGGGCATCCTACTTTTATGAGATCTCGTCAAACACCATGGGAGCCGCCGCATCGCACCACGTAGGACCCTCACCCGCCTCGCACCGCACCACTGTCGTATCCAGGACCACAAGTACCACGGCAGTCGAGATGCAGCAGCACAGCAACCGCGGCGAGAAGCGCGCCTCCGTCCCGGCCCACGCCCACACCCACGCCCACACCCACGTCCAACATGGACACCGGCGGCCGCCAGAGCCGCCGCTCTACGAGGAGCAAGACCAGAACTTTGGCATAAACAGGTTCTGCGGCCTACAAGGTAAGGACGATGATGCCCCCCACCCGAGACTCATTACCCCGGTAGAAATGACCACCAAGGGGACGCGGGGCTGACATGTGGGTTGAGAAAAAAAGGCCAGCTGCTTGTCAACAATGCCCTCTCAGAGAGCAGGCCTCCAATGGTGCACGGCCAACACCCTGCCGCCGCCGCCGGCAGCATCGACCGCAAGGCGTACGTCCAGGGCGTGGCCTGGCTCGTCAACGGGCTGCCCGACGACCTGGACAAGCACGAGAGGACGGAGCTCATCCGGGCCATGCCGCCGGCGCTGCTGGAGGAGGCCCACAGGACCACGGTGGTCCAGCAACCAGCAGCCTACCGGTCGGGATCGTTGTCTTCGTCGTCGTCGTCGTCGTCGTCGTCATCTTCGTCTTCCTCATTCTCCGTTTACGGGTACTTCGCAGGAGGAGGAGGCGGCGTCGGCGACGCCGGGCTGGCGCTCGCGCAGAGGGCCGCGCGCGCGCTCCTGGTGCAGCTGCTGGTGCCGTTCCACGTGCTGTGGGCGTACATGATGGTGCTCCTGGGCCGGGCGGCCGAGCTCGAGCGCGAGTACAAGGTCGCGGAGCAGGTCGTCAAGCACTCCGGGGAGCTGGGGTACGGCGTCGGGCGCGGGGGGGTCAGGCTCTCGGGCGTCATATACAACCACGGCGGCGGGAGGGCGGGGCAGCTCGTCAAGAACGTGGTCGCGTACACGGCCGATGGGTTGGTAAAGGGGATCAGCGATGGGATCCGTGAGGCGAGGACCGAGAAGAGACCACTTGAGCGGGATGAATGAGTACTCCTCTTCACCCGACCCTTTGTTCTTAAATGGGGGGGGGGACGGGGGCGTTTTGGTATCGGTTTGCATAGAGGCGGATAATTCTCTTGATCTGCTAGCCAAGTCATTCAAAATTTGGTCTTTACTTAGTAAAAGACATATAACTTCATGTGTGCTTTCTTTTTAGAGGACGACTGCTGACTTTGCTGTCTCGGCGTGTGTCTTCCCACGCTCCCACCCCAGGTCTCTAAAATATTGAGGACGGAGATGGCAGAGAGAGGGAAACCCACTTACCAGCCAATGTCATTATCGAGGCGGGCAGTAGAACCCTCAGCTGGGAAAATCAGTGTTGGGCGTGGCTAGCCCACTCCTAAAACCCAGCAGGGCTGCCTGGCACATCACGAGCACAAGCGACAGGTAAAAAGCATCATTTGCACAAGGACTTTCATAGTGTCGTTGATCTCAGAGGAGCAATTCTCTTCCTCCTCACCATTGCAATTCCGGATTGAAGTCGACGAGAAGGATATTGAGTTGGGGCATCCAGAGACTGTCACATTCACAGACCAGTTCCGGAACGGTGTGCATAAGTAGTACCACGCCTAGAGCAGCATCACTGCTGGTTACGAGTGCAGAAGAAACGCAAGAAACAAGCCGTCGTCGCTATAGATCCGGTTGATACTGTTTACTGCCATGCAGATATTTACGGGACGAATTGAGCGGGTGGGTAGTCTGGTTTTTACTGAATGTTGCAAGTGACAGGGGTTGGGGGTGACCCACAGGGGTCCTGTCTGCATTATCGCCTCCCAATCGATAACGACTTTTTCTGTCAAGGCGCCCTGGCTCCCGCACCTGAACTTTCCCATGAGCACTTCTTTTTCTCATCTGCGCAAAACTTTTGTAGTGTTGGACCGTCACCCTCACCCTCCGCCACGGCCTTCCAACCCTTCATTTCCTGGACTTGGACGATTTGATCGCACACTTGACCTCTCCGGGACAGTCTGATCAATCCGTCCGTCTTTATTCTTCCACCTTCAAAATGTTGAAGAGACAGCTGCTGCGGCAGGCCCGAACATGTCGCGGCCTGCGCGCCTCGCCCTCTTCGCTGTCCGGCCTGATCTTCAACGCCTCCCCCAAGCCATCCGCATCCTACAAGCCCGCTGTTCTTGCAACCTCAATCAGCCGTCAGATCATTTCTAGAAATTACTCGGCTGCCGCCGCCGCCGCCGAGGCCCATACTGGCAGCAACCAGTCCGGCGGCCTCGTCACCAAGTTTACCGATCTCTCCTCGCTCGGCGTCCACCCCAACATCATCAAGGCCATTGTCGACAACATGGGCTACGAAAACATGACCGATGTCCAGTCCATGAGCATCACCCCTGCCCTGCAAGGAAAAGACATGTAAGCTTCGCCCCTGCACCATGATTCTTGTCCCTCCACTGCGTCGCGGCCCAGACTGACCATCCTCGCTATCCAGTGTCGCCCAGGCTAGGACAGGTACCGGCAAGACCATTGGTTTCCTTGTCCCCACCATCCAGAGAATCATTCAAAATGACCCCTCCCTGGCTTCTCGTAGCCGCGACAGGGTGGACGCCGCCAACATCCGAGCTATCATCGTCTCCCCAACCAGGGAGCTCGCTGAGCAGATCAGCGCCGAGGCCGAGAAGCTCTGCCGCCACACAAACGTCAAGGTCCAGACCGCCGTCGGTGGAATGAACAAGTCTATGATGCTGCGGAAGACAAAGTTCGAGGGTTGCCATCTCCTCATCGGCACCCCTGGCCGGCTTCTCGACCTTCTCAGCGATGAGTACAGCGGCATCGATGCGCCAAACCTGGGGGCACTGGTCCTTGACGAGGCCGACCGCATGCTCGACGTGGGATTCGACAAGGAACTGCAGCAGATAGTGCGTCTACTGCCCAACCGCAAGGAGAAGCCCCGCCAGACTCTCTTGTTCTCTGCCACCATCCCAAAGGACGTCGTGCAGATCGCGCGCGTCTATGTCGATGCAAGCAACTTCCAGTTTGTGCAAACTATCAAGGCAGACGAGGCCCCTACACATGAGAAGGTGCCACAGCACATAGTCCCTGTGGACGGCTTCGAGCACTTGACCCCCACCATACTGGAGATCATCGAGAAAGCCCAGCAAGGCGAGGACGGCCCTGACGCCGTCAAGGCCATCATCTTCTTCAACAACACGGCTACTGTCAAGCTGATGGCCGACACATTCGAGTATCTCAACCGTTCCCTCAGGTCGTTGCCGCCTACGTTTGCTATCCACTCTGGCCTTGACCAGAGGCAACGCTCGAGGGTCGCCGACAACTTCAGGAGGGCCAACAGTGCTATCCTCATCTCGTCAGATGTGACCGCCAGAGGCATGGACTTCCCCAATGTCACGCACGTCATCCAGATCGGCGCCCCGCCGAGCCGTGACCAATACATCCACAGGCTGGGCCGTACTGGACGAGCGAACAAGTCAGGACAAGGCTGGCTGGTCCTGAGGAAGGAAGACATCTCTGATGCTAGGAAGAAACTGCCCGGCCTCCCTATCAAGCGCCACGATGGTCTTGAATGCGCCTCGTTCGACACCACCAGCGCGCAGCCAGGCACGCAGCCCCGGCTTTTCTCAGAAGTCGCGAGGGCCATGAGCCGTGTGCGGTTCGGCATCGTGAAGGAAGCATACGAGAAGTTCATGATCAGCAGTCATTACGCTTCTCAGTCGACTGTCGACGACGTGAATCGATGGGTGACGACCCAAGCCGGCCAGCGCGAGCCGCCCCCGGTCTCCTCGAAGCTAGTCAATGCCGTACCCAACCTGCGGCGGTTAGACGGCGTCACTGTGGAAGAGCGCAGACGGGATGACAGGGATGGCGGCCGTGGAGGGTTCGGCGATAGGGGCGGCCGTGGAGGATTTGGCGACAGGGGCGGCCGTGGAGGATTTGGCCGCGGCCGCGGCTCAAGGGACGATGGTGACCCATTCGCCCGGATGTCCAACAACCGCGTGGACGACCGACGTCCCGACCGCAGGGAGCGCGCCGCGTTTTAAGGATAAGTCAAGGGATAAAACGGTGGGGGGGGGATCCAAGAAGGAAAACATTGACAAACCCCCGACATGACAAACTGCTCCACAGGCTGGTATCGAGGCGTTTTGGGGGCGGACGTTGTACAAAACAAGACGACATGGGAAAGGCTGTCTCTCACGACAGAAGTGGCTCTTGGGTCATGACCACGGATACCTTGATACCTTAGGGGCTCGAGTGTGTTATTAAACAGCCGTGGGTGTATAGGCCCACAGCCTTGCGATGATGTCAAAGGGGGCCCTCGGCAGACACGGAACAACCTTTTTTTTCTTGCATCTTACGCGGCGTTGGGTCGTGGGTTCACCTGACTGACTGCCTCTGCCTTTGCCTGGGTTTGCAGGCCGGGCAAGCAACCAAAACACCAACACAAATCTCCTCTTCCTTATTTACTTTTGACTTCCTGTTGGCCGGAAACTTCACTGTATCATGATCTTGGGCAAAAGATACTTGGTGGTGCTCTGATAGAATGCTCGTTAATCACGATTTTCACGTTGTCCAGACAGTAGCACAACAAACAACCCAACCAAAGTCACCACCAGATAGCTTATATGTGTTCGCGCATGCTATATGACATTGACCGTTCACCCCCATGATCAACCTGCTTGCCGCTGATGCCGTGCGGACTGCGCGTGTGTGCATTCATCACATCCTAATTCCCCGTCTAGCCTATACCCGAGGATCTCATCCCTTTCCCCTATGCCCCGCTTCCCATTTTCCCCGACGCCCTCTCATACACATCCCAGAAAAAATCGTATTGTTCATTCCGTATACGTTTCAACGTCCAACCAAGATATCCTCGCTGATGAATATGATGATATTGATGATGGCGGTAGGTAGTGATGATGACGATGGTGTTTGAAGGCGGATGACAGGTGATAAATCGAAAAAGAAAAGAAAAACCCAATGCGCGGAACAAAGTTGAAGATGATATTTTGGGGGAGCGAGCACAAATTCAAAAGCCCAAGAGACGTCCACCACGGAGGGCAGGAGGGTATAAATGGGCGGCAGCGCAAGGAAAGAAAATCGCGAGCAAGAGAGATAGGTACGAGAGGCGGATAAGAGAGGGGAAGGAAGGAAACGCGAGGAAATAAAAGGGCAACGGCAAACATCCGCCCCTCGTTCCGACCGGCCCCGGTCCGAGTTTCCCATATACACATTGACAGACCTCGCAGTCTGTCTGTCTGATGAACATCATGAGGGGGAAAAGGAAAAGGCATGTGCCAGCTCTGCCGCGCATGCATCAGGTTATCATCATTAGCTTTCTCCGCGACCTTCCCCAACCCCCCTTCGTCGTTGTTGTGCTCTTTTTTTTAAATGGTTCACGCATGGCCGCTTCTCGCTTCACTCGCCGCCGGCCACCAAAACCACCACCACCAGCAGCAGCAGCAGCGTTCACGGTCAAAACACTCATAGTACACCGTTGGACCCAGCGCCGCCCTGCTGGCCTCCAAAGAAGAACCCGTCGAACAGGTCGTACTGCTGCCCGTCGCTGAAGTCGTGGTGCATGCCCTCCCAGCCGAGGCCGAACCCGAAGTCCCCGTTCTGGGGCTCCTCGAGGCCGTCGGGCAGGCTCCCGTTGCCGTTGCCCGTGACCTGGTTGAGGAAGTCCATGCCCTGCAGGTCGCTGAAGTTGAGCTGCCGCGCCGGCGAGTAGCCGCCGGCCTGCTGTTGCTGCTGCTGGTGCGGCGCCTGCGACTGGGCGAGGTAGGCCGCCATCTGCGCGGCGGTGCTGGCCGGCGGCAGCTGGGACATGTTGCCTCCTCGGCGGGCTGCGGAGCCCGCCGGGTTGGACGAGGGCGACCCTATGCCGCCGGGAGGCGTGCGCACTGCCGTGGGGGACGGCAGCAGAGACGGGTCGATTGCGGATGTGTCGGGGCTGTTTCCGGCCTCGGGGGCGGTGACGCTGCTGCGCGGCTGGCCGGGGACGGACCGCATCATGGAGAACCCGTCCGATTCCGCCTTAAGGTTCGGAAGGGAGTTCATGCGCTGCAGCGCTGATTGTATCGGAGGTAGGTGGGAACTCGATGACGCATTAGCATACGCATCCGTGATCCCCGGTAGGCCGTACTGCGACCCCGCCATGAGGTTGCGTTCATCTCCTCCCTGGTGGTGAGGAAGCCTTTGGCCTTTGCTTGAGGCCGTGTCGCTCCTGGCCGCCCAGTCACGCTGATCCACGCTGCCTCTCGAGCCAGCCCGTTTCCGTGGTAGAACCTGGCCGAACCCACCGGTAGAATTCGCCATTCTTATCGTCGCCCTTGCCGTGCGGTCGATTGCATCACGACAAGCCTCTGCTGGAGGGCACTTTTCGCTCAGGTCTGTAAAGACGGATGTGGCAGCTAGAATCGTAAAATCTACTTCGTCCATCGTCTGTATCACGTATGTGAGTATGATTGCCTACCATGCAATTCTCGGGGTCAATACTCACAAGGCGGCTCCGCACAATCGGTGAGTGCCATATCGCGTATAAATATGATATACCCGCCATAAATATGTGGTGTGTCGCCAGATAAGTGTAGTTGATGACACCGGCAATGTGTAATTGCCTGTACAGTCGCATAATCTTCTGTCCAGCCTCCGCGACCTTCAGATATATCCTGTCCTCATCCTCCCTGAGCTCGGCATTGTGGACGTTGGGGCTGTTGACTTCCATCGATGTGTTGTACTCCCCCTCAAACATGGCGGGCACGCTGAGGCTCTGTCTGTAGAGCATGACAACGGCTTGCCAATAGTTGAGATCGAGGAATTCGGTGGAAAACCCGACACCAGTGCGCTGCTTTGTTGGCGCGGATTCCTTCCAGTGGTATAACCTCTTATCGATGTCTATTCTCCATGCTCGGAAGGATTCGTACCTTGACAGGAAAGGGGAGGGGAGGCTCGTGTGCATGTAAGGGTTCTTGACATTCTGCCCCGAAGCCCTTGCAGCTTGTGCCTGCTGGTATTGGAGCACTTGGAGGATCTCTGACTGCAACAGGCGCAGGCGGAAGTAGTGGTGGGCGACCAGTTTGTAGGTGGGTTGCCCGACGCGCTCTGGTGGCGGATCTTTGAACCCCTCGGGAGTGACATAGACGTCCTCCAAAATGGATGGGAATTCGGTCGTGATGACTTGGTCCGAGATGCCGAATGGCCTCCCGACGCAAATACTCACCAGACGGTCAAAGGAGTAGGTGGCCCACCAGAGACGTCTCCTGACATCCCGAATGAATTCCCTCCTCCCTCGCTCGCGCTGCTGCATTTCTTGCTGTGGGCCCGAGACCTCCTTAAGGCCGGTGTCAACATCCTTGCCGTCTTCGTAATGCAGACCAAGATCGACCGCAAGCCTGACGGCAACGCCAACTATATACCACAGGCCTGGGGGGACGGGCCTCAGCAACGCGAAGTTTGCGAGGAGCAATACGGCCTGCAACTCCTCCAGCCCGCCTCCGCTGTTGTTCAGACAGGCTTCCAGATGGACGATAGCACTGGCGTGGTACTCCTCGGGCTGTGCTTGTCTCGAGGACATCTTGCCCTCACCTGGTTTTGCCTGGCTGTTTTGCGTCTCGTTCTTGGCCATGGCTCCCATTATGATGCCACCGCCGATCGCGAAGACCATGTTCAACATGTACAGTTCCTTGGGCCCACGCTGTGGGGTTTCCGGATCGTAGGCCTGGTCGAACAGCTTCATGAACTCGACCTTGTGCAGGATGGGTATCTGTGGATTTGCGTGCTCGAAGTATAGGTTGACCAATGCCATCCCGACCTCCCTGTCCGGGAAGGGCGCTGGGTGGATGGTCGGTTTTGTGTGCAGACCGAAGAAGGAATCCCGCATCGTGGTGCCAGTGCCGGAATTTGAGTGACTGCCGGAGGGCTTATAAGGGCGCACCCCACCCTTGTCGGAGGTAGACTTGTTGTCATTGACTGATGACTGGACGGCTGCGAAGACAACCCGCGCAAAGGAGACGCCGGACGTAGCCCCGAGATAACGCGGATTTGCCGTGCCTTCCTTTCCGTGTGTAATGTCCGACCTCGACACCAGCCTCTGCAGCCTGGCCTCATCGCTCCTCTCACCCGCACTGCCCACCGCGGTGATGCTGTCCATGGTTTCTGAAGGAGCGGCGGCCGCGGCCTCGGTGGGAGACCTCGCGGAGACTGAGTCAACGCCCATACGCGAGCAATGTTCCAGGTCGTTGGCCGGCGGGAAGGGGATGTTGTTTGCGCGTAGGAGCGCCTCGAGCTGATCCACCCTGGTCTCAAGATAGAAGACGTAGCTGTGCACAAATGGTCAACCTCCAGGCTCGTCTGGGTGAGAAAGAGAGGGGCCAAGGCCACAGGGCCACTCACCTGCGAGGTATTTCCTTCTTAGTTATGGGGTCGTACCCCACGCACGCGACATTGGCCTTCTCGCAACTGGCACAGCTGGGCAACTTCTGGTCGCACCTGTTCTTGCGGAGGCGGCAGCGGTTGCAGGCACTGACGTTGCGGAAGTTGCTGCTCTGGCCGACCTTTGCGCTGGCGGCGGAAGCGCCATCCTGCTTGGAGCCGGCGGCGAGGCCGGCGCTCAAGGGCGGCCCATCGCCGTGCTGCTCGCTGGTGGCCGGGGACGGGCCGGAGGTCGCGACGTTGAGGGACGGGGGCGAGTCCTTGTCAGAGCGCCGCTCGGGCGAGGACTGCCTCAACCGCTTCGCTGGATGCATCTGCGGAGAAGGCAACGAGTTCTCCGGCATCTTCTTTCCGGCGCGGACGGGAGGGGCAGAATTGGCTCTACTCAAAGCAATTTCTCGATCCTCCTCTTTCGGCCGGCGTCCATTCCCTGTCTGTCACCCAACGGCTGGCTTCAACCTGGACTCGGGTTCGGGGTTGGACTTTGGCGAGGATGAAGTCGATTCCGATGGGTTACGTAATGGAGGTCTTGGTCGGCTGGATGCAGGCCGAATGGAGACGGACCGATAAGTGTCTGCTCCCGTTAATCAATAGGTCGCCTCGTCTCGCCTGTGTTCGTCCGGTCTCGAGTCGAGTCGAGTCGGGTCGAGTGGCACGTCGTCCGGTCCGGCGTGTGTGTGTGTGTCTGTCTGCTGGTCGAGCGGGCAAGGGAGCCGGCCTGGTCTAGTTGTTTCGGTGGCTGGTGATGGGCGGTCGGTGGTCGGCAGCAGGTGGCGGATCTGTGATCTCAAGCGGTCGCAATCGAGGCTGAAGGGGCCATCATTTGCAGCTCCAATGCAGGGACCGTTCAGGTTGGGTCAGCGCCCCAGATGTTAACCCGGCGATAAGCTTGTGGCGTCGTGTCTCATCAGGAACTGGCTGAGGCCCGGGCGGGTAGGCGGATGATGATGCAAGGAGCAAGGGACCAGGCACAAGGCGTAGGCGACGGGACTGGGGCCGATGGGATCGGGAAGCGAGGCCAGAGACTCGAGCGATGGCTTCTGGAAGGCCTGGAAGGCCTGGAAGGGATCCGACGGGCCGCGACAGGTCGACGTGAGGAGGGTTGGGCGGGCGAGGTTACACAGTTTGGAGGATTGCTTGTTCGTCGTCAAGCGGGTGGTTCGTGGTGGGCGGTTGCGCAAGGCCAGACAGCGTAGCGCAGACCAAGGGCGGGCAGACAGACAGACAGGCAGATAGACAGATAGACAGAGCTGATAGAGCAGGACAGATACTATGTAAAACAGATGGGGACACGATAGATAGACGACAGACACGACAGACTAACCGACCTGTCTACCTCACCTCACACAGCAGGCCTACACCACATACAACCGCACAACCGCACAACCGTACAACCGTACAACCGTACAACCTACCATACAGGACAGAGATGATGTGCCACAGTGGATCGATTGGACTTGGCCCCTTGACTATACATACACTACAGCACCACAGGCAACAATAGCAAAACCTAGGTACCCAAGTAAGTGCGAGGCTTTTTTTTTTTTTGGTCTTCAACTATCTGTGATAAGATAAGATGAAAGGGACCTTGTCAATTGAGCTCTGCGCACGCACTCTCCTCTATTATGTACTCTGCCCTCCCCCCTGGGCCCGCCTCTCAACGCCAGCAGATCACGACCACATCGACACAGTTAGCCGCGATACGCAATGCGAGATATGCAAAAGTAGGCAGAGAAAGCCACGCCACACCCACGCCTTGCCTCGCCTCGCCTCGCCTGGCATTTCGCCCGGCATGCAGGTGCACAAAGGGACAAGGGCCCCAAAGAGGGGAAGCCAAGCCCGCCCCCATGTTCAATCAGCCCTTTCCCACAGTCAGGGGCAGAACAAGAGCTCCTGAAGGCCATTGTTCTTTTCTTCTTCCTCGTCCTCTATCATCTATCATCTATCAGGAAAACCACCAAGCTGCGATAAGCTGCAATAAGCAATGCCCTGCACCTCATTGGCCCGAGCAGCTTGCCTCGTTTCCTCCTACGGGACCATGCTGCATATCTCGCCCCAGGCGGGAGGGGAAACCTGGAGCCCGGTGAGGAGCCCTCGAGGCGCCATCTCTGACCCAGCCTCAGCGCGCCTAACTAGAAGCAGCCTAGGGGCGCCTCGACCACACAACACACAAGTACGGCCGGTGTACGGAGGTGCATCACTGCATAGGTTGGCGTGCATACATTAGTACAGACGACCGTGTACAGACCTCCAACGTCACTTCAACAAAAACCCCCCAGCAAGCAAATGCCGGCACATCTACCAATATCTCCGACCAAGCTGCAAGATGCGATGCGCAAATGCCAGCAGCCCACACCGGTTCCCCGAACCCACGCCTGCGGGACACCTCGCCTATGAACAAGGTTCGGTCTGGACCAGTCCACCAGCCCACCGCCCTGGCAGTGGACTGATCATTTACCCCCTCTGCCCCTGGGTCTCGGGGAACAACAACACAACAACAGCGAGCCGGCTTCCTTGTTTCGTTGCCACGTAAACAACACCTGTCTGCCATGGCATGGCTTAGATGCATAGCATACTTAGGTCGCACTCGTCAGGGAGACACGCGGCCAAGGGGGTTGTGAGTGGAAACTACCGTGGCAGCATAGCGAGTACGTTACAGTACATATTACTACATACCCACAGAACGTATCTTATACCCTTCCCCCTGGGACTAGCCCATGACGACACATGTGCGCCGGAGCTATATTCCTTTCGGGAAATATTACGCTGCAACAACCGACATGCACGCACCCACACGGGCCTCGGATCCGATCTCGCGACCGCTTAATCCCTTCGGTACTGTACACCGAACAACGTGAACAAACCGCCCCCCCTTTTTTGGCCCGGAATGCCCAAGCACCACCACTACACCATCCACCGGCCGAATGAATAACAACAGCCGCAATTGCGTTTCAACAAAAAGCTTGTCGGACTCTGCCCCCCCGCGCTGGGCCTACCTAGGTAGTCTGCTCCTCCTTCTCCTCGGCGCCCGGACCACAGATACGGCTTGGCAACTAAAAGCCCCATGTCCCTTCAAAGTTCAAGACCCAAATCCAGGCTCCAAAGACCCCGATCAGCCGTCGGATGGTCGGGGGGAGGGGGAACCCTTAAGGTTCGGCGCGCGCAGGAGTCGCCGACGGAATGTCACATTGATTCGGCCCGGCTCAATAATAGAACCGGGCTGCGCCGTGCACGCAATGCGTAGTATGTAGTCGTATCAGAACAGCAGGCGAAGCTTGCAAGAGAGGCCGAGAGAGTGTGAGACTGCGACAGAGACAGAGAGAAGGTGAGAGAGAGAGAGCAGGCACACGCATTGAGACTCGATGTATACAGTATCATTGGCGAGAAGAAAAGGTTTTTTGAAAATAATGCTTGGGAGATCCACCATGTCGCGGGGGCCCTGGTATCATGAACAATGACGTCTATGGAATGGAAAAGAAAAACCCGGAAAGACGACATGCAGACTCGACGGGCGGCTTTAACAAAGTGCCCCCCTCAAAACGCGTTTCCCGTGAGGTGATCAAGTGATGATGAGATGGGGTAAAAACAAGAATCATGAAAAGAAGCGAGGAAATGAAACCTGTCCATATCCAAGATGCCGAAAAGAAAATCTGTCTGCTGTTCGCTGTTCGTTTCACGCAGCAGTTCCCTCACCATTTCCCCCCGTCCAATGTGTTGGCCCCATACCGAAAGCCGCTTCCGTCCTGCAAATCCAAAAGAAAACCAGAACAAAAAACAAAAAAGATGATCCCCGTCCATCCAAGAAAAAAAAGGAAAATGATGATGCCCTGATTACCATCCCCTTCCCTAGTACCCTAGCCGTTTCCCTGTTGTTGGCTGTGATGTCTGTTGGGTTTTCCCTCCCGGGCGCCGTGCTCAAAAAAAGAATACAAGAAAAATTGGAACAAAAAGGTGGCCAAGATGAGGGAAAAAAAACAGAAAGATCCGAACAAATACACCGTCTCGAACGTGAGAGGGGGGAAAGAAAAATGATATCCCTGCTTTTCCCAGTGCTGTCCCCGATTTTCTCTTCGCCCAAGTAAACCCCTCTCTTGACCGATCCCAGAAAAAAGAAAACACCTCCTTTTTTTTTTGTGTATAGCGATTTCCGAAAAGTCTTAGTCTCGCGCTCGCGCTTGTCTAGAGAGAAGGAGGGTCGATACTCCTCTTTTCTCTGTCTGACAGGGGGGGTTGTGTGGTTGTGTGTGGTGTCGTCGATTCCGGCAGGCTAAGGCAGCATGAAGAAGCAAAAAAGCAAAGCTGCTGACCGGCGATGGGGGGGAATCGGAAAAGCTCATATGGGGATCGGACCCGGCGAACCGTCTTCTGTTGTTTGCTCCGTGCTCCATCCTTCTGGGAAGGAAAACCAAAAAAAATAAAAGACCCGAAAAATGATAATGTTGGTAGGGACAAAACGATCCCCGAAAAAAAAAGAAGGCAAGGGCCCAATGAACAGCACGGGGGTTACCAGAAGGAACCCCGTGACCCAGTCTACCACTCCATTAAAAACACAGGCCGTTTCGCCCTAAGGAGGAGGCAAAAGTAAAGATGCTGGAAAAAAGTAGGGAATTCGTGACTCGGCATTAGTCCCGCAGGGGCTCTGCAGCTCCTGACCAGTCGTCCGCCGGCGGCAATTCGTTTCGCCTTGCAATTTCTGCTGCCGGGGAAGATAGAGAGAGGATAATGGTTTGGCGTATGTGTGCGATGACTTCGTAGGTGGTTGTGTGCGGATCATGCCGAACGAATGGCTGGCTGGCTGTTACAGGTCGGCCTGGCTAGCACGGCGGACCATGTCGATGCTGAGCCGGCCGGGCACGACCTCGGGCTGCAGCTCGCTGGCGGCGGCGACCGTGGCCGCCTCGTTGGCCGCCTCCTCGTCCTCGTCGACCTTCTCGGCGTCCATGCGGCCCCGGGGCTCCGTGAGCTGGAAGCTGAACACGGCCCCCGCCACCGTCACCAGCCCGTTGCACCACCAGGCGAGGCCCGAGTAGCCGGTCGAGAGCCCCACGGCGTACAGGGCGCCGGTGATGGTCGGGCCGAACGCGCGGCACAGGCTCGCCGTCGAGGCTGCGACCCCGTTGATCGTCCCGAGCGTCTGCAGCGTCGGCGCCGAGTTCGTGAGCAGGATCGCGTTGCTGGGGTACGCCATCGACGAGAATGTGCAGCGCCAGAGCACCGCGATATAGACGCCCACCATGCGCAGGTTGTCGGGCAGCAGGACGAGGTACGGCGTGAAGAAGTACAGGAAGAAGTAGGCCGTGGCGAGGATCCGGAACAGGTGGATGGTTCCGATGCGCTTGACGACGAACGGGAAGAGGATGACGGTGGCGAAGAGCTGGTAGATTCCCTGGACGGACAGGATCAGGCCGATCGTCTTCTGATCCATGTCGAAGCCGTCCACGAACTTGAACGGCAGGGATATCGGCTGTGGCTCCTTGGGCGTGGGCGAGCTGAGGAAGACGGGGAAGAGCTGGTCGAAGGCCATGGTGTGGCTACAAGATACTGTTAGCTCCCAACGAACACCCAAACCCCCCACGGCGCTCCGGGGTCACCTACAATGCCAAAATTCCATATGAGATGATGTTCATGATGACCGGCCTCGTGAAGGCATCCCTGGCGGGGATTCTGGCCTTTTCCGTCCTCTCGTTCGACGCTCGCAGGCGGTCGTTGACCACGTCCGCATCGAGCAGGGGCTGCGCCTCCATGTCTGCCGCGGGTGTCGAGGACAGCAGGGGCGAGTTCTCGGTGGTTCGGTAGTCCGGCAGGCTCTCATGGCGGCTGAGCAGCGACGAGGTCTCGGAAGCACCGTCGTCCTTCGTTTCCTCGCGCTTCCGCGAGAAGTACTGCGCGATGGTTTTGCCAAGGGCGAGTCCCGGGTCGTGGCGGCTCTTCTTGTCGGCGTGTGTCTCCTCGAGAAACAAGATCCCGATGATGACACCAAAAACGCAGGTTGCCGCACTGAAAAGGTTCGGTAGCAGGTAGGGGTATTTCTCCCAGATCGTCCCCGCCGGGAAGAGGGTTGGCATGTTGATGCAAGGCCGCGCGAGGTTCCCGCCAATCATCGGTCCGGCGATAGATCCTAGGCACCAGACCAGCGGCATGATCGTATACGCACGGGCTGAATGGATATCAGTTCAGAGAGTCCGTTCGTCGATGGCAGATTTAAGATTTGTTGTCAACTTACGCTGATGTTCTTTGACGGTGACAAGCTCGGCCACGGTCGTCTGCAGGACCCCAATGTTGCTTCAGAGCGAGTCAGTTCCTCGTTTTTTAGCACAGGGCGCGGTGGCTGAACTTACCCGTTCAACAGACCGCCCAAGGCCCTCGCCATGAGTGCCACCCAAATATTGGGCGCGAATCCGAAGATCAGGACGCTGATGGCTGTGCCGGCCAGGCCGGACAGCAGGACGGGCTTGCGACCAATCTTGTCGCTCAGTCGTCCCCATAGCATGCCCGTCGAGAACTCGGCAAAGGTGAAAGCCGAGGTCACCATTCCAGCGTAAAAGGAGATGTCCTTCTCGTTGACGCCAAAATCCCGAACCATGTAGTAGATATATGGAAATATCGACATAAAGGCTATGGGCTCACAAATCCGGCACATGGCTAATTTTCCCTCCGTGTCAGTACAAACTGCTCAACACCGGGGGACAAGCAGGACTGCCCCCGCCTCCACGCACGGAGACTGGGCGCAGGCTAGGCATCAGACGTACCGAGGACGAGCATCTGTCTAGAGGGGAAAGCAGGCTTGGGCTTCGTGGCCCGTCGGCCTGGGAGGTTTCGACGCATAGAGGCCATCTTTGCACTTCTCACTGCGGCTTGTGGTGTTATTGTTCGTAGGTCATCCGTCAGGATGTGTTCTCAAGGTGTTCTCAAGGGTGGTGTCTATCTTGAGATTCCGAAACGGAGCGGGAGGACGCGGAGGCTACTGAGTGATGGGAACATATAATGTTTCTCAGAGCTCGGGCAACGGTGCTAGTTCGCCTCGTCCGTGGTAAACAGGGCGAGCCTCGTGTGACGGAACAGGATGGATCACGAACACGGGTCGTGGGATAGGTGAGATGAGGTGGCTGTGGAGCCGCAGGTCTATGCAATGGGAAGTGTTTGTGAGCGATTCTAAATGCTCCAACACTGGCACGGGGTGATGCAATGCCAACACAGAACAGCGGGAGCAGGACGCTGTATGGTAGTAGTTTTCGAACTCGGACGCACAAGAATTATGAAAGGGGGCTCTTGGAACAGTGACAACGCAAGACAGGAGAAGAGGCAGCGTAATAAGTATGCGGAAGGGGACGGTCGAGATATGTATGACACAAGGGGATGGAGGCCGGGCGGCAGTACATGGTACATCGCACCCGTCAGACCCGACGAACAGGACAGGGGTACGTAGCAAGAAACACTTTATTTTCTCGGGAAATATCCAGAAGGAAATGAAACAGGCGGTGACAGAGGGCTCAGCATGACGGACAACGCGGCGAGCGATCATCCTCCCGGGGAACAGGCTTTACATTTGCGAGGCCTGGCACAGCCAGGGAGCCAGCAGGTTGGCGATGGGGGAACGCTCCGGGATGATGGACATTGACAGGGAAGGCTGGGACATAGCGTGGACACGGTGAAGGGACTGTGGTCGACCAGGGCAGAAAAAGCAGTGTGGATAGTGTGGAGACTTTCCCATAGCCGTGGTGGTTTCGTGCCTGTTCAGCTCATGAGCTTGTTCCCTGCCGGCCAGACGAGATGGACGGGCGGACAGACTGCCATGCCATGCCATTGCCAGTCCAGCACCAAGACCAAGGGCCGGGATTGGCGGCACAAGGGCTTCGCCAGAGCTCCATGACCTCCAGGACCTTCTCTCCGCCGGGGGGGGGGGAGCAGTGGGTGCGAGCGAAGGTCGGACATTGGAGACGAGCGAAGGACCGCGGAGGAGAGAGTGTGTGTGCGTGCGTACGTGCGTGCGTGCGTGCTTGCTTTGCGCGGTGCTGTTCTCTCAGGGAAAATTTGCGTTTGCTGCCCTATGGTGGGACTGGACTTTGGATTGACTTTTGGGATGGGTGGGCCCATGTCGTTTCTAATCAAGAGGATCTGGATCCCCAAGAACCCTCTCCCCTGTCAAAACGTGATGCAGGCCGCTGGGATACCCAGTCCGTCATCATCCCTTTCGCTGCATAACGCTACCAAGGTGATGTTAACAGGGCCTCAGGAGCAGGTACCTTGAAAGTACCGGCCGTGACATTCACCGCCCAGGCATCACGGGACGGTCTGGTGCAGTATGGAGAAGAGCCGGGCCGTAGCTACCCAACCCTCTGAGCTGTGAGATGCCCTTCATCACGAGGCAGCTTCTAGCGCTGCTACTCTGGTAGCAATTCGCCTGATTGGAATGCTGCTGCAAGGCAGCTAAGTTTCCGATCCACCTCGAGTCCATTAGTTCGCAATATCAGCCCATCACGGAGTTGCTGCTTCATTTTTATCTTTACTTCTTTCCATCCACCCTCCTCCCGGACCGGTGAGAGTGTCCAACGGTCCACGGCAGCGCCTTGTTGGGATAGGCGCGCGTGCTGACATGACACGGGAACCACGACCGGGTGAGGCGTGGAGTCGATCCCGTCCACCTTTGCCAGCGCCAGCACACCGGAGCCGCAGGCTTGCAAGGGTTCAAGGTCAGTCTGTCGGGCTGACTGACTTGGCTGGTGACGTGGACTGGCGGTGGTCACCTCGCACGTTCTGTCCTGCCACTGAACGGAACCAGGCGGGCGTTGAGAGGAGGTTAGCAGCTGCCCGGCGATCGACCCGAGCATGGGTTGAAAGGAGATCGATAGGTGGGCGCAGGTACAGATGCGGATACGTAGGATGGGGGTTGCAGGTTGACAGCGCCGCGCTAGTCTGGTTTGTGCAACAAGGCGTTGGCATGACAGCTAGAAATGGTGATGCCTCTGCCAATCTGGGATTCTGCGACATTCGGAGATGGGCGGATGGCCGCAAGCAGGCAGCCCGGGGCCCGGGACCACACGGAGAGTACATGGCAAACAGCTTCCTTACATAGCACGTGCAGTATGTGCTGCGGCGTGACGGGCGCACACACAGTATGCGTCCCCTTCCCACTGCACGGCATGAGGCTCATCTCTCGATCCTTCCGGCAATAAAAACCTGTGTGCTCCTTGCCCCGGGTTGTTGAAAAAAAATCGCCCCGTCAAAGTGATGAGTCTGACAGGTGAGGTGGGTCCTGGCCTTACGAAGCAAAAGTGGGCCATGTTAGATGACCACTTGCACTTTGGCCGGCTCAGACTGGGGCAGGGGAGCGAGCAAGGTGAGTGAACGAAGCTGACCTGAACCGTACCCATTTACATCTCGGTCAAGTCCTTGTCGGCTCCTCAGGCGTAGAGCGGTGAGGCAATGCGATGGTTAATGCGCTATGCATGTGTGGCCAAGCGGAATCTTGCCCATCGAGGTCAAATCTTATTGAAGAAACGGACAAAGGCTATCGGATCTGGCGTTCCAATCGTGCGGTATGCATCTTGAGATTGGGCTGATGGGACGCGTCGGAACACCGGGGGCATTTACATGTCGGAACGACCGCCTCAGCCCTGTCCACGTTTTGCAAGCCGAACTTTAACCAGGGCCCCAGTCGACTTCACCGAGCTCAGCGACTCGATGCTTGGGAGGTCCCGATGAGCGCATTCTGCCCGGACCGGGGTAGTCCGTGTGCAGGTTGTATTACACGTATCTACGTGGTGTTGTACCTTCAATGATCACTCCGCAACCAGTGGATCCCCGGACGAGATCAAGAAGCAAGGTTACTTGCGTGGCGAAGAGGATACTGGGCGGGTTCGATCCGTTTGCACAAGCACAATGATAACGCGGCAGGTACTCGCGCATCTGGGCTGCATGTTGCAGTCCATGTCCTGCGGTGCGATGTCAGGAGCATGGGGTGTGGTTCGCAACTGATGCCGAGCGCGTCTCCCGTGCTCGCCGTGGTGCTGCAGGGAGCCGCATGGCTCATGTTGTACGCCTTGGGGAGAGCGAGTGATCTGGTTCGTCCCGGCACCTCCTGAGGTCTGCTCACGTCAGCCGTGCAGCGCTGGCGTCGAATCGCGTCCCGTGCCGTGCGCAAGTTCGCGGCGTGATGGTCCCGACCTTCCACGAAGATCGATGGTTGTCAGCGTCATTTCACTCGCGCGCGACACAGCTGTAGACAGCCGTGCCGACGAGTGTTCTGACGTGGTACGATGACGCCGAGTTCATGGGGGTTGTAACCCCAATCACTGCACCAGCCTGACCGCAGATGCGTCGGCGCAGTTGGAAATGCGCCTTGCGGACGGGACCCCAGTGGTAAGCTCGGAACTAGTACGACTCTTGGACACTCTGTCTCAATCAAGCTCGGCCGTGGGACACATGGGCTCGGCGTTGTCTCAAAGCAGGAAGGTTGTGCTCTCGGCTGGGGAATCCGGCCGCTCGTGACTTTGCACAGGCCTGTGCAAGCTGTATTTAGCGGTGACCGTGGGAAGGCATTCGCCGCCCGTACGGCCTGGAATTACGGAAAATCATACATGGAATTTATCTGGAGTTACAGAGTGGCATCTGTGTAGTCCGGCTCAATTAGCCGGCTGCAGCAGCGTTTGACCACGGTGGAATGACCAATAGCAGCTCGGCAGCCCCTACTAAAAGGCGAAACAGGGAGCCGCCGATGCAGTTACAACATCGTCCGACGAGTTCGTAGCTGATCTATGCCGGCCCGTGGTGCAGAAAAAAAACCGGGTCGGAAAAACATGTCCGCCTCGGAAAGCCTCACCGAGGCGGATAACACACATATGCGGTGGCTGGTCACAGCTGTCGCGTTGTATCCAGCCTAGCCGTATAAGAGTCGGGCCTGGTGTTTCGCTCCCCTTTGTCCTCGTCGCTCGGCAGCGTGCTTCCGAGTATGGGCATCGGCCACCAGTCGGGAGGGCGTACGTACGGTCCAGGCGACACAGGGCGACACAGGGCGACACAGGGCGACACAGGGCGACACAGGGCACAGCCACGTCTTGGGGAGAGATGAAGTGGCGGTAATTCCGAAGACGACGAGAATCGACGTCAGATGCTGGTGAGCCGCATCGTGGCCGCATTGGCGTTATTGGCGTCATCCGGTCTTCCAAATTTACGAAGTGGGCTCGTTAGGCGCCCCGTCTCGATGAGGGCACTGATTTCTGGGGAATCGGACAAGCCGTTGGGGCCAGGAGGCTGTCAAGGTCAAGATAGCCCACAGTGCTCACAGCGCGGGCAGGGGCCCAGTGTGGTGAGGAGGACCCGCCCGGAGAAGCCCCGGCGGCGAGTGCAGCGCAGGGCGCGCAGGGCAGAGGAGGAGGACAGGGCCGGGCAGCAAAGCAAGAGGCATCCTGGGCGAGGGTGGGCAAGGCCGGCCAGGGCCATTTTTATTGTGGAGAGGGTCGGCTGTGGAGCGGCCCCAGGCTGGAAACAAAATGGAAGCAATGGAAGCTGTGGAACGCGTCGAAGGATTCTTTGGGGGCTGGTCCCTGCACGAGGCCATCTGGCTCGGGCGGAGATGAGGATTCGTGTCTCAATCTTTTTTGATCCTCCCCGAGTTAAATTTCAGGGTAGGCTCCGCGCGCCTGCAGGCCCAATGCGAGTGAGCAGCATGACAGCCGGCGGCGCTCGCTGCGGGCCAACGTCTCGCCCGAGACGAGGGCTGCTGCTTGCTCGTTGGCTGCGTGGCCCCGTCTCAGGATCTACGGGGAGCTGCGCAGAACACGTGCGTGCATGTCGTTGGGGACGGGATGGGATGGGATGGGACCGTGGCTGGAGCTCTGCGGTCCTCGAGCGGTCAGGCAGCCTCAGTTTCGCGGGGCGCCGGGGCGGGATGAGGGCAACCAAGCATCACGGGCCGGATGATGTCAAGGCTGGTTGGCTGGCTGGCGGGAGAGAGGCTCAAGGAGAGAGACGAAAAGGAGAGAGGCGCAAATGGCCAGACAGCCTGCGGTGGCAGCGTCGTCACAGGAGGAGGGCACAAATGGCGGTGTTGGGAAAGGTAATTCGGAATCGGTCAATCAGGAGTCGAAAGTCGTCGCTGGGCCATGGAAGACCCTTGCCAGCCCTCGAGACAAGCGCCCTCCCCGTGCAGGACCTTCCATGCTCGCTGGTTGGCTCCGCGATGTCCTCTGTCAGGCGACTGCCGGGTCCCGGAAGGGAAGCCGAGGGCGCGACAGCAGCTGGTGGGCTGGCAGGCTGGCAGGCTGGTGGGCACTTGGGCTGGTGAGCTTGGTAGGAATGGGGAGGTACTTGACTGGTACATGGCGCCGGCCACCCCTGGATCCTGGTGAACCTTGTGCGCCTTGGAAGGAAGGAGGACCCCATAGTGCCCATAATGTAGAGTTTGGTCGCTGTTCCCCGAGCTGAGTTGTATGTACTAGTGTATGTATGTGCTGTGGTAGGGCCCAACGTTATGCCCACCCGCGCACCGCACCGCACCCAGGCCGGTAAGGCTGGCTTTTGGTTTCGTGGGTGGGCTCGATCGATGCCATGCGATGCCATGCGATGCAGCCTTTCCCCCCCCCTTGCCAGCGCTGTCTGTCATGTAGTACATACTTGGAATGCAATGCATGTGTAACAAGAACGGACGAATGAAGCAAGAAGGAAGAGTACGTACCGACTGCACCTCGCCGCCCTTGCACCCTAACCCGCCATCCTGTCGCAACTCGGCGACGAACAGAGGAAGGACAGGAAGGACGCTGTCGGAAGGACATGGACAAATTTTGATTGGCGGGGGGCAGTGGTGTCCAACCACGGAACCAAGAGCCACCGCCAAATTGACCAGCCCGCCGGCGGAACAGAGCCGAGCCAGCTTTGCGAATCCCTGGACGGTACTTTGGTGGTGGTGGTGGTGGTGGTGGCCATGGCCATCATCATGTCATGTGGGTGCGCGGGTGCTCGATGCCAGATCAAGCGACAGCCTGTCGAAAGCTTGCTTCTGCCGCACATGCGTAATTTCCCTGTGCCACTATGTGACAGAAGTACCGCGTGCATCGTATCGTACGACTGACTGGTTTGCCTGTTTGCCCCGAAAAGCTTGGCTGTGGGAGCCTCGGAGCCTGGGAGCCGTGGGAGCGAGGGTGTCCGGCTGCGTGGTGGGCGCCGGCCCATGGGAGGTCACGATGGCGACTGTGGAAACTCAGCCAGGACGCCCCCTCTGAAGTTTATTCCGAGACGTTGGCCGGTCCGAGTCTGTCGAGGCCTGAGGCCCGAGGTGCCGCTGACAGAGGAGAGCCAGTTTCAAGTCTGGGGAACCAGGCCGAGAGTCAAGATGGGGAAACGTGTATCATGTACCATGCAGGCGTAAATATGACTTGCAGCTGAGGGCTGAGGGCCGAGAGCCCCGGACAGGGAGACAGCTTTTTTTTTCCCGGGTGGCCCTGATGATGTTGTTATTATTATCATTGGCCACTTGGGCATCCAGTGCAATTGGCCAATGGGCGGCAGCGCCGCAACGGCCAACCGGCTCCACCATGCCGTCTCCCTCAGGTGCCTCGACCACTTTTCTTCAAATGTTGGACGGAGTAGGAGTGCAGTAATATGACGAATGTGGTTTTTGTCTAGATTACTTACTTACATAGAATTTGCCTTGATATTTTTGGTACTACGCACGCGAGGATTCCGGTTTGCTCTCGCTGCACGTGCACATACATGCACGTGCACATGCACATGCACATAACTCTAGGTAGGTCGTGATGACTGCCTGTCCTTGATGCTGCATGTAATATTACATTGCAGTCGGGCGCAATAAGGGCCGGCAGTTATTGGATGATGCACTCTGGTGGCCAGACTTTTCTCCAGCCTTTTCATCCCAGCAGCGATGGTTCTGGCCGTTGAAGGTTTCTGCCGATGGAGCACCGGGGCCAGCCAGCCAGCCCGCCATGGGAGCTGGGAAGAATGGCAGGATAGGAGGGCGAGTGCTACCGTAACCCTCCGGAGGGCCAAGCAGAGTTTGGGTTATTATACGTAGTATGGTGAAGTCCATACCCGGTTGCGGGAATACCATTAACCAGGACTACTATGTATGCATGGTATAGTGTAGTATAACATTTATGGTACGGTACGTACAGGATACCTGGGTGTAAACACAAGTGCGTGTATATATGTACACTCTATATATATGTAGGTAACGCGATCTCCACACGGCAGAAAGCAGCCGTTGGCCACGTTTTCTTCAGGGAAAGAGCCGAATGGCCGGGACGTCTGGGACGTTCCCCGCCCACGCTACTCTGGCAGCTGCAGCTGCAGCCCGCCCTACGGAAGTCGCCTGTCGCCTGTCGAGTGTTGCATCGTGCAAGGTACGGCGGTCTGGGGGGGGGAGGGGGGACGCCCAAGGGGTGGTTGTGGCGGCGAGGGAGCCAGGGTCTCCCAGATACTTTGCACTAGTACCTGCTCACTCGCCCGTTTGCGGCGAGCTACCTGGGTACCATAGCACACTGGTGCAGAGCGTGGCGTACCCCGGTACCACCGTACCACCGTGCCTCCGTACCTGGGAGACCTGGCGCGGGCAGATGTGGCAGGGCAGCATGGAGCAGGTGGCGTGCGAACTGCCCCCCCCCTTCCCTAAAAAGGGGGTGGGGCCCCCCTCGCGCTCATGCTCGTGCTCTCGTCCAGGAGGGGCCGTGCTTTTCCCACCTCCCAACCTCCCACCTCCGTTGGGCTTCTGGACCAGCGTGCTCGGCCCACCCAATCGGACGAGGCAGCCTTCGAACATCTCGGTGAGGATGGGGGACGAAAGGGGGGGCGCCGTGGCTCGGATCTCCTTTCCTGGTCCCATCTCCTGTTTCAAGTCGCACATTGTGCGCGGATATCTGCTGCACGTCTTTTCTTCTGCCTCGACCGTATCGCGTCGTATCATGTCTGCTTGAGAGGCGAACCTCCCCAATCCGGCGCCTTCTCCAGCCCGGAGCACGACCTGCCTGCACATGTTGTAGAGGTGACGGCGTCATGACAATCATGACAATCCACGGCAGCCACGGCATCCAAGGGCAGCTTGACCTTTACCGCCACCGTCGCCGTCATTTGCGCAAGCTATCAGCCCCCCCCCCCTTCGTCTTCCTCCAGACAGCCCGCGGGGCTCGGAAGGGGGCATCAGGGGAGGGGAAAGGGTTAGAGTGTGGCCAAATTAGATTTGTGCCTCAAAAAGTTTCAACGTCACGGCGGTTCCTGGTACTGGTCGCCTCCGTTACCTGTCACCTCAAGCCCAATACAACCATGTCTGCATGGGAGGTGCCAGTTGCTTGCTTTGTTTTGGTGCGCCAGTCCCTACGGAGCGGCCTCTCGACCCACGCAGTCCGGCTGCCAGGTACCCCATCCGCACCGTACTTGTGGGTTGATGAACGAGATCTACAGCGCCCCAAATCAATCACCTGCATGAGCGGGCGCCACAGGGAGCCCATACAGTAAGTACCACTGGTACCTGGGATGGTAGGGCTCAGGCTCGGCCTCAGGCCCCGGGCGGGCGAGGCTCTCAGCTCCCGTGCCGCATCACATCATACATATCTGCCAGGTACCCGCCGCAGAAGAAACGGGTCCGCGGCCCATGTTGGTCGCGTCCAGATTCAGGCACAGCCCCCTCAAGCGAAGGCCATCTCCTCGACCCCATCCGGTCCTGGGTCGGCATGGTGGGGCCAAGAATGTTCTGCAGCAACTGACGTGGGAATGGGCCCTTGGGGAAGCGGAGAGGGCTGAGAGGGTAGGGGGAGGCCAGGCCAGGACAGGATCCGGTTACCTTATTCGCTGCCTCACAACCAGGTGCGCCGGACAACGCCAGACACAGACACGCGCAGACACGCCAGGTACGCACCGCCGGGGATGGCAGCCGGCTCGAGCCTGTCGTGCTGCTGTTTGGCATGGGCACCATCACGGCTCCAGCACAAGGTTTTCCGGCTCGACACGGGCACCAAAAATAATGCGCTGCGCTGCATTGCAATACAATACACTTCGTCGGAGGCCGTACCTTCAGGACTGCCGGTATCGGGGAGCCGTTCCGACGCCCAGGATTGCGTTTCACCATGTACTCTAGCCACGTTCCAACGCCCATCTTGGGGTGGCGCCCAGGCTGCCAGGTCAACCCAGCCCGGACTGATGACTGTTCTCTCTTGTTCGTCCTGTTCGGTTGGCTGGTTGCTTCCGAGGTGGGCAAGGACCAGAAGAGCCGAATGCCACCTCAGGAAACGTGGCATCCCAAGCGCCTTATCACTCCAAGGTCACCACTCATAATGGAGTGGTGTGTACCATAGACTGCCAGCTGCTACCAGACATCCTCGGCAAGATCCTGGGCATTATGAGGTACTACGAGTAGGTACTACCCAGGCAAACAGGCGGTGGTGATCGATCCTGCAGTAGGCAAAGCAGCTGGGCCTTCCGCTCGTTCATCACCGTCACCAAGTGATGTGGTGATGATGGTCATGGAAGCCATGACCTGCTGCGTTGAGGACAGAGAAAAGAAGAAGAAAAACAAAAGACGAGACTTGGCTTCCAAATCTCGGATTGGGCCTCGGCAGAAGCAGCACAGCAGAAGCAACACAGCAGAAGCAACACGAGCGGCGGGCAACACCGCCTCAGGGTCTTGCAGGTTGCTGATGCCGTCGATTTGCTTCCACGCGCAAACACCAATGCATCGTGCCTTTCCGGAAAACCTGCATGCATGCAGATCTGGCCCACCGTCCGCCGCCTACCGTCCAACATTCCCCCCAATTTCCCCCAGAATCGACCAGAAGCCGTCCTGACCGGTTTCCAGGGCGAGGTGCACGTCGCCAATCATGACCTCTGCGTACGCCTGGCGCCCGTTGCAACCCCCCCTCATCCGCCATCAATGTTCACACCATCAGCAGCGAGAAAAAGCAACCATCACCGTCGCAAACAAAATTCACGGCAAAATAGCCACCATGCTTCTTCTTGATCACAGCCCTCCCGCGGACATTGCCATCCTCCGCTCGGCTCGGTCGCGGCCTTGCAGGCTGGCCCTCCGAAGGGCACACAGTTGTCATGTGTGACCGCACATCTTCACCACACCATCCACTCTCACAGTCGACTTCATTCTTCCGGCTACCGTACCCAGGACCCTTGATGGCATCATGCATCGGCTTGGTCCGCCTGCATCAAGCCCTGGGCCGTCGCAAATCTTACCAATATTTGCATGTCATGGCGAATCTTGGTCCTACAGTCCCCAATATCGGGCCTTCATGTCGTGCCACTACTACGTACGCATCTCGCGGTTATCTCAATATCACTTTCTTCATGCCGCCCGGCGCTTTGGGAATGACAGGTCCGGATCGCCGCAGCTTTCCTTCCGAAAAACGACGTGTCAATTAATTCATCCCCCCCCCCCGTACGGCCGTACGAACCATTCCGGTCTTGTAACGCACACGCTGCTGCATCCTATCTCAGCCGCCTGCATCATGATCAAACCCAAGAGACCCACATGTTCGCAGCTTTGGATGCATCTTTCCTCGCGCAACTGCGCATGAGCCGTCTTGGTCACTCGGAGCGCCCCGTCTACGTGTGGGCGACCAGCTGTTGCCAATCTTCTTCTGGCCATTCGACCCATACTTCTTGAGAGTCTCGCGAAAGGGACTGCCCAGCGGCCTCGCGTCGTGGAAACAGGTAGCACTGTGTGTCACCACATTTATCTTTGAGGATATTCTGCAACAGCCCAACAAGATTCCAAGTCTCACGGTAACGTCACAGAGCTCGCACAATATGTTGTCATCGTCTTGGCGTGGCGGTACAGGTCACCAGAATCGGGGTCACGCGGCCCTATGCCTCTCCGTTCGCGGTCGTCGTCACCCGAAAATTGTCTCAGTGCACGATGCCTACATCACCGCTGCAGCTGGAGGGCCGGCCATAGCCGAGCAATGAACTGTGTGTGGGTTGTACCGTAACATCCCTCACGCATGCGCTTCCACCAGACACCAACGGCTACAGTCCAACTCTGGCATGGACCGGCCCGGATTACGACTCCCGTAGTATGACGCCCGCTGCATCCCTGCATGTCAGAGGCCAAAACCGCTGTATGGCCCCCGAGGTGGTGATGAGGTCTCGAAGACGCCGCGGAGCTCAATGGAAGACCGCCTCGTAGCAGTCTATCGAGACGGCCTCCAGTGACCTATAATCGGGCTCTTCAACAGCATCACAGCATAGGATGCGTCGATCCGAAAGCTAAAAGCGGCCTCAGAGGGTAGGTCCTTGCCCTCGCGATACCAGAGAAGGCGAACAAGGCAGACGAGGTCAGTATCCAAGACTTTCAAGTCCTGATCCTGAGCCTTGGTTGGGTGAAAGCCTCGAATCTCGAGCGAAGCTAGCCGGCCGAGTCAGCCAGTCATACACAATGCTCAAGTGCTGATTGTACCTGTGGTCCCATCTCCCTGCGAGAGATGCCTTGTTTGAATTCTGTGTCGTGCGAGTTCAGGGAATTGGGTGAGCCAAACTTCATCCACGAGTTGCACGCCACCCCAGCTGATCATACCAATTGGACAAGTGCCGCCTCACCGACAATAACAATCGCTCAAATCATCCATCGCAATTTTCCACACACCCTCTGTGCAGGGGTGCGGCCCTTCCTGAACAGCAACATTGTAAGCTGTTCGACGATCTTCACGGAGTTTGTTCCGTAAGGCTACAGTCTCCCGCCAGGGCTGTGGGATGACGAAGCAATGGACCAGGCCGGCTCAGACGGTCGAATCACTACCATGTTGGTCATTCGGTCAATGACTATCAGGCCAGACTGCTGCAGGCGAGTTGGTTATTTCGCGCCTACATTACGGATCATCACCAATCATTCGATGATGCTACGTAGGACATCAAGCTATTTGATGCCCGGGGTGGCAACGGCAAGACCCGGGAACCTGACACGACGGTCAGGGCCAGAGAGGCAAAATAAGGTAGCCGTCTCTCGGCCATCTCACGTCGGACACGGTCCAGGAACTAACTTTTGTGATCCTGACTTCGGAATAGACCGCCGAGGGGTGGCTCCTCCTGATCCGTTATCTGAAGGCCTACTGTGGCCATTCACAACACCCCGACTTTGCAGGAGTGACCAGTGACGGTTGGCACCTGGCATCTCCCATAGCTTCTCGTGGCCGAAGAACCAATGTTTCGACCGATGCTACAAAGGGAGATGCCGGGCCAATACGAGCCTTGGTGGGTGGCTCTGATAGTCCGCGGGAACGGCAAATAAACGAGAAGGGCTAGCCAACAACGAATTACGATCCAACTTGTTTCCGCTTCCCATAATTGCCAGAAGTCTTGTGGCAACTACTCGTGCCGGGGGGTTTCTGAAAACGCGCAGCCAGGTTGCCACGGGCCTGGAATCCGCAGAGCCTTTTCTGGCCAGTCTTGTCCCACGTGCCGCAAGGCGCAATTGCGCCGCACCGGCTCTCAGATACTACACGAGTGTGCTGGGTATGGTCCCACGGGGCAGCATCGTACTGGCTGGCTAGTTTTGGTCACACGCCTCTGGAGCGTCACAGACTGCCATATGCTGTGATGCCTTCTCCCCAGGTAGCCCTTTCCCAGAAATGCCTCAAACAGCCTTGAGAAGATGCAGCCCTCACATCGTCCCACGCGATATCAGGGCCCACCGACTTTCCGATCGGAAGGATCAAGACCATGGGCTTTCGATCTACCGGGGTTAGGAACCCCTGTTCTCACGGATGACGATGAAGTCGGTCCGCCACGCCAGGTCACGACAGCACTTGTGGGCCCCGCGGGAAGCAGATCAAGTCCCCATCTCGCAAGCCCGCCGCCAAGTGAGCCTGGATCAAAGAATCCTTCAGCCCTGTTGTGGAGTTGCCCAAGTCTGAATCTGCAGCCAAAGCCGGGGGTGTTTCTCCGCAGCCCATGTCACCAACTCCAGCTTCTCGGACCCGATAGGACTGGAGACTCTTGCCCACCTTGGCATTCGAGTCGGCACTTCCGCAAGAGAAAGTATCAAGGCTCTTCCCAGCCTCATGTACTTCTAACGATTGCAACTCAGTGCATGAGAGGCGGAGGCGTTACTTGCACTCCGCGTCCTCGACGACTGGCAGGGGCGTACATTGGACTGGCTGTGGGGATTCGGCGAATGATGGTTTCTCCCTCTCAGATGCCGCCAACTGCTAGCCCTCGTCCCGGCTCGCCTGGAAAGTTTATTTTCCTTGCCCGTCAGAAGCTAGTAGCCTCACCGCCGTGTTGATGCCTATGCAGCAGCAGCAGCACCAGCAGGGTGTTATCAAATGGCAACACATCTTGCGCTAATCTCTGGAGGCTGAGAAGGTGCGAGGCCGAGAAGGCTTCGCGCAAATCAGCACGATGGCTAGATTATGGTGCCGTCGCAGTGCATATGCGCCTCCATCAGACCGCAATATATATCTACGTACCCAGGTACCTAGTTGCATAGGTACGTAAGTAGGTACTTAGACTAATACATAATCATAGTAATGCTTTAATGCTTTCCGGCTCTCACCGATTTAAGAGCCCTAACCCTTCCTGGTGGGCGTGTCTTGGAATGAGACGCCCCCATTCGACGGAGCCGAAGCATCGGTACCGAAGTGCTCCAAGTCCTCATGCCCGGATACCGGAGCGACGCGTGAGAAAAATAACCCCGCTGACGTCGGCGTTGCCCATGCAGGGCACGAAGCATCACTTGCCCAAACTTTTCCATACCGCGAATATCTCGTCTACGCGCTGCAACCCTCCAAACGCTGAAGAATTCTGCCGACGCCAACCGGTGGCACAGCACAAGTCCTTTTTCAGACCCGAAGCTGCAGATCCCAACCAACCGGACGGGGCTAACTATATCGAACGAACCAACACCACCACCTCGGACCCGCCCAACACACACACGCGAACATGGCCAAGAAGGGCGGCGGCGCTGGGGAGAACAGCAAGAAGGCCGCCGGCCAGGCCAGGAAGGCCGAGGCTGCAGCTAGCAAGAAGGCCGCCGAGGAGAACAAGAAGGCCGCAGTAGAAGACGCCGAATGGTCCAAGGGCTCGAAGAAGGCCAGTGCCAAAAAGTGAGTCCGACTGCATGTGCCCATCCAACAATCGTCCCCCTCCTCCCTTCCATCCGACCAACCTTCGTGGGATGGTGCTCGGCCCGTCCCACCCACCCGCGTCTTTTCTCCTCTTGCCGGGGGGACTATTCTACCCCGGCTACACCAGACAAGGCCTGCCCGTTGGGTCCGTCGTCCCATAGGAGACGTGTCACATCCGACCACACACCCTCGGGCCCGGCCTATACACCACACCCCCTTATCCCCGTCCCCCACACTCTCTCCCTCTCCCACTCTCCACCATGGGCCGGCGGGAGGTGGGGGGGGGGGCAAACAACTCGACCCCGTGATGCCCAACACCACTCCAGCGGCGCTCGCTCGCCGACGTTACAGTCTGGTGCTGACTGTGTCCGCCTGTTCCCCGGTGGTTAGGGAAGAGGAGGCGGCCAAGAAGGCCGAGGCCGCGCGCAAGAAGGCGGAGAGGGAGGCCCTGCTCGCCGAGGAGGAGTTGAACACGCCCGGCAGGTCGGCGCCCAAGAATGCCAAGTCGGCCCAGAAGAAGACCAGGGGGATTGACCTGGGTCAGCTTGACGGGCAGTTTGGCGATGACGGCAAGCTTGCTACTCTGAACGCGTCTGGTCTGGACAACGCTCTTGCAGCACTTGACATTACCAGCGCGGATGACAAGCTCAAGATTGATCGCCATCCAGAGAGACGCAAGGTGCCTGCTTTTGAGGCCTTCAAGGAGCGGCGTATGAAGGAGCTCACAGATGAGGGTTTCTTCAAGATCAAGGGTAATAAACGCTCCACGACTCTGGAAAATCTATGGGACGAATTCCAAAAATCCCCCGAGAACCCAATGAATCAGGCCCACGGCACCTACAATATGACACAAGAGGAGATTGCGGAGATCAGAGCCCAGGAGAAGGCAAAGACGGAGAAGCTGCTTGCGGAGGCTTGAATATTTAGGTCACTGACAATCCGGTGGACTGGTTACCAAGTCAGTGGGCTATTAGCGAGTGGTATTCACAGCTCTCTTCTGCGGGAAAGTGTATGGGTCAGCAAAGGTCTGCTGACATTTGTTTCAACAAGTCCATCAGATGGCAGATAAGTTTGGATATGGCGCTTATGAGTTGGGTATATGTATCTTATGAGCCTCACATTTTCATAGATGCCTTATGTCTGAGTAGGGATTTATTTCGGTCGCGATAGTGGCCACAGGATTGCAAAATGCAGTCTTGGCAGTGCACCGCCACACTTTTCGCGTGGCAATCTGGGTGACAAATTGCGCCTGGGCAATAGGACCTTCAATTAACACAACCATGATGAATATGTGTAAGCTTTCAGTGCTGAAACACCAGGTGGCCCTCCTGATGTCTGTTGGGCGGCCGCTGGGCGGCCTGTATGGCTGGCCTGCATCTAAGCGCCGAGGTGGAGCCTGTCCATGCTGCCTGATGCATTGCATCGACAAAAGACTGAACCGATCCCTAACGAATCACCCCATCATCATGTCGAAAAAGCATTTCTGCCTCATCCAAGATTATATTCATATCAATTTCGTGGCCGCGGCGGAATGAGTCTGTGTGCTCAGTGCGAGTCTTTCTCGACGAAAGTTTTGGCCGAATGGAAAACAACCAAGGCCTTCCGCCATGGCTACCACGGTTTCAGGGAAGCTGTCTTCGAGGTCAAATGCTACATTTGCTACCGCGTCTGGGAAAGCCTCAGCGAAGAGCAAAAAGAAGTAGCCAGCCGACCTGACTTTATGGGCATTGATTATGAAATCCGAGGCTCAAGTGCAACCCGCTCGAACGGCGAGCCGTCGCTCAGCTTGGCTTCGATCACGTTTATGTGTGATGATGACCTTTTTGGCTGTGAGGACTATAATGAGGTTGGTGGACGCACCGTTGGGCTCAGCGGGAATTTCGCGGTCCTCAACCCTGCCGGTATGTTTGCCCGTTTACCAACTCTCCGCCTGTCGTGGTAATTTGTTTAGCAGGCACAGTCAATATGTATAGGGATCAATGATATGGGCACCTAAACATTCAACCAGACATTGGCTCTAGACTGCTAAGCTCTGATCAGTCTTCCCAGTGGGGCCGCGAGTGTGGCTCTCTGTTTTGCTGGGACCTCGATCAAAGCGACCTGGTAACCTTGGAAACCTGGGTGGTGAGAGGGACCATGGTCCTAAGTCCTGGTCAAACAGCACTCGAAGTGACCGCAAGGGCTCTTCGTTGTAGTGAGCAGTGAAGTTCTCTGCGCACCAAGCCTCGACGGAAAAGAACTCGGGAAACCACAAGGAGTCTGCTATAGGGATCTGGAAGTCTCGGAGAAGGCTCAGAAGTGCTCTGGACTGACACATTGCAGTCTACCCTGTGCAGAATGCCCCTAAACTGGCCGAGAGCACAAACTCTCCCTCAAGTTGGGCAACCGTTGCGAAGTGGATAGCTCGCTGCTCCACTCGCCATCTAGCATGTCGCGACTCACGGGATGAAACATGGAAACCGACCAGGCTCGTTGACGTGAGTGATTACAGATATGGACGTGTTCGCGTCGTGGAATCCTCCACTGTGCTTCAAGCATCAATTGAGCCTTATCTGGCACTCAGCCACTGTTGGGGTCGCACGCCATTTCTGGTGATGACTGAAGACAACAAAAAAGAGTTTGAAAGGGGCGTTCTCATCTCATCCCTCCCTCTGAACTTTCAAGATGCGATTTTCACCACCCAACGACTGGGCTTCCGCTATATCTGGATTGACTCGATCTGTATAGTGCAGAGCTCGAGGGAAGATTGGGAAAGAGAGGCACCGGTGATGAACCTGGTGTATAGGAACGCATTCCTAACCATTGGCGCGATGGCGTCACCCGAAGCCCATGGTGGCCTGTTCCGGAGGCGAGATCCGCGGTGGGCCAGCCCATTGCCGTTCAACATCGAGACCGAAAAGTACGGGACTATGGAGTGCCTGTTGATCCAAACCGATTTCTGGGACAGCCAGGTCAGGCAAGCCCCAATGAGTCAAAGGGGTTGGGTTGTACAGGAACGGATCCTGACCCCGAGAAGTCTATACTTCTGCGAGAGTCAGATTTTCTGGGAGTGCCGAGAACAGCACGCGTGTGAGTGGTTCCCACTGGGAATTCCTCACAGATTCATAACGGAAATCAAAGAGCCTTTTGGAGACGAAGTATTCTCTGTCAAGGGGTTCGAAAGGTCGGTAATGCGCCTCCGTGCTTCCAACTCTGAGGGAAGCATTGACGGGCCGCAGCAATACGATTCTGTATACCAGGTATGGGCGGACATCCTTGAGTCGTACGTCAGATGTGCACTCACCAATCCGGACGACAAATTCGTGGCGATATCTGGGGTGGCCAAAGACTTCGCCAAGGCTATCGACGATGAATACATGGCCGGTCTGTGGCGGCGAAATTTCGTCAACGGCCTTCTTTGGACTGCTCAGGCCGAGGACGACGATGAATGGAACGTATCGCCGGCTACGCGGCCTGAACGGTACAGAGCACCATCGTGGAGTTGGGCTTCACTTGACAGCCCCTCCATGCAAGCTTACCATCACTGGGAAAATCAACTGTTCGGAGAATATGTCCAGATCTTGGACATCCACATTGAGCCCCGGGGAAATGATCCGACTGGGGAGATAAGGCATGCCTGCTTGCATCTGAGTGGACATCTCATCAAACTGCGCCGCCGCCAACCTCAACATTTCGACGATGACCAGCATTTTGGGAAGTTCATTCCCGATATGAAGGTGGCTGAGGAAGGCGCCTTCTTTTGCCTGCCATTGGGAGAAGAGCCATGGGGAGAAGAACCAGACAGAGATGGGTCGCATCTCAGGGGGTTGGTCCTGACCCTCTGTCTGGAAGAAGAAAAGAGAAACATGACATTTTGTAGTAAATGCTCTGGAAAAATTGTCCTCAGAAGGGTCGGTACCTTCATAGCGCAACAAGGCGAGCCACTCAAGTATTTGACGATGCGCAAGCCAGACGATTGGGAGCACTGGGGCGAAGCGAGCGACCACATGTGGTTTCCTGAAGACGCAGATCTTTGGGACATCATCATCGTCTAGT
The DNA here is from genome assembly GCA_001447215.1 of Diaporthe aspalathi. Lineage (NCBI taxonomy): Eukaryota > Fungi > Ascomycota > Sordariomycetes > Diaporthales > Diaporthaceae > Diaporthe > Diaporthe aspalathi. The sequence continues at coordinate 116,505 of LJJS01000743.1, forward strand.
GGCACCTTGACGACAGAGCCAGAAGATTTCGGGATGGAGAACGGACGACAGAACTGTAGAAGGACATGGGATCAACGAAGTCAGGGGGATAGACGCTTTATGTGGCGTCTCCGGAAAAGTTCCCTGTCCATGCCAACTCGTCAAACCAACCGGGCGGCGTTTGATGAAGAAACCTGCCACACAACATAGTCTATTGGCGGAGATGAATACAGCTCGTCTGACAGTTCGGACTTGGTCAATCACTTGTCCGGGGAGGGGGGGTGGTGTGGAGGTCGTAACCCCAAAAATAACCCTGCCACTGCAACCAATACTGCTGTGGCATGCACGCCTTACATAACGGCCTTAATTGACCACATACCATGAACTACAGTCGTTTCAGCGCACCTCAACTTTATGCTCAACATGATATGACAGACCACCAAAATGGCGTCGCTGAAGATGGCAATGTTGCCGTCTTTACGGCGGCAGAATCTCCTCGCAGAGTTGTGCGTCTACCGTTTTGTTGCTTCCTCGTGCCTCGACATGTGATCGCTGACCTAGCTCTCTTCTCTCCAGTGCTGGACTCAAGCAGTCCTGCCCCCAGGGCGTATTCGTCAGTTTGACGCCAGGTGACCCTTCCCTCTGGTCAGGCGTCATGTTCGTGCGCAAAGGTACGCAAACGCAAAGAACCTGCAGCTAGCTCGGGTGCACCGAAGCCATACTGACGACCACCAAGGGCCCTATGCCACCGCCATCCTCCGATTCTACATCTCCTTCCCGGACACCTATCCCGCATTGCCGCCGCTCGTGACATTCTCGACAGACATGTTCCATCCCCTGATTACGCCCCTCACGACCTACATGTACACGACGGACATCCAAGAGGGCGGCACTGTCAGTGCAACGGACGAGGAGCGTCTCCCACCAGGCGGATTCAGCCTGCGACACGGCTTCCCGGACTGGTTCGGGCGCGGCAGCAAGGGCCGGCCAGCCCCGGGGCAGTACCCTCCGGAGACACCCAGGTCCTCCCGGGCCCTTGCCGGCGGTGGTGAAAGTAATTCGAGCACGCCCAACTCCAAGATCGCCGCGACGCCGCCGAGCGCGGATGGGGGAGCTGCCGGCACCGCTGGGACCGGCGGCAGCACCGGCAGCAAGCTGTCTTTCATGGACGTGCGCAAGAAGGACATCTCAACCGGCGAGGTGCTGAGCTACATTCGCAGCACCTTTGACGACCAGGCGGTACTAGACTCGATCCCGCTCGAAGCCGCCGGAAACCCTGGTGCATGGCATGCGTGGGCCTCGTACCGCGGTCATACCGCCGTCCCCGAGGGTGAACCAGCCGTCAGGACGCCGGGCGAGTGGAATTGGGAGGGAGTGTGGGAGGAGAGGGTACAGAGGAACATCCACGCATCTCTGTCGGAGCCGGTATTGTATGGCGATGGCGGCGGCGACGATACTGTGAGACAACAGCATTTCCGAAATGGGATGAGTATAATAACCCTGGCTGACACGTCGATAGATCCGTTTCCTCAGCATGGAAGAGAGCGAAGTCGAGACGGTCAAGGACAACCTTTACAAGACCCTTGGCGAATCAGCCAGGGCCGACCCACTGGTTGTCCCTTCCGCCGTTCCATGATTTCGTGAGTCGTGTTGGCCACAAGGAAAGCGCACACCACAGACTTGGAGCCAACAAACACTCCGGATGTTTCTTTTCCTTGGAAATGATCAGCAATGCTTAGAATTGATACCCAATGATCGCTTTTGCGGTTGCATCGGATTGTCTCGCTTGTTATCTGGACTGCCGCATCACTTTCGACTATGAGTGACAAAATCGGTATCATCGTGCTTTTCATTGCTGTTCCGGTTGCACTTGTGGCCCTGGTCGCTTATATCTTCATCAAGCTGGTTCCCCCTATCCAGTCAACAACACATCGCCAAGGGGCACCCGCACGACGGATACGCCGAGCAGCGCCTGTCTTCGCCCGTATAGACTCGTGGCCAGACCTCGAATCTTCCACTCTGCATAGACCTCGGCCTCTAGACCAAGCATTACGTAGCAGTACTAGCGATAACTCGGGAATTGGCGCTCCGAAATCAGTATGGAACCCCACGCGCAGCAATCGACTCAACTGGGGCTTCACGATGCGGAACAATGCAGGACACCGCCCGAACTGAAGCGCGTCCTGCCGCTGCGCATCGTCAAGCGCTCGGACAGCATTACCGGGGAGGGTTCTGACAAACAGCCATGCAGACGATGCAGCCAGGCGACCACTGAGAGTCGTGGCAGCGCACCAGAGTCTGATGGCGGCGAACAGCAGCTCACTTTGCCCAAAGTCCGAGGCAGCAGGAACAGCCAGGTCTTTGACAGCCTTGGTGATGTCGATGAGTCCCCTGTGCCACTGGGTCGCGAGGCATATTTACGAAACGGTTGGTCACCTGAAACCCCCACACCCTCCCCCGACAGGCACTGCTGACGGAGTAGTCAGATCGGGGCCCGCCTGAGCATCAGCTCGTCCGCAAGGGGCAGAGACTGCCGTCAAACCAATACTACAACATCGAAACCGGTGACTTGCAATCCATGGGGTCTTGCTCTTCTCGCGGACTACCAAAACTCAGAGCCAGGGGCCTCGCCAAGTCTGCCGTTGGATTCCGAGATCAATTCGCCTTTCTCAGTCCTCGCAACGGCGTATCGCCACCATATCGTCCCTTCCCTGGTCTTGTGGGTGATATCATCCAGAGATCGAGGACGTCGTACACTGTACCCTGCGGCGACTCAGAGGACCCATTCTGTTCCCAGCTGTCTGAAGACGAACCAGTCACGTTTTCCATTGCCACGCCTGAAGTAGTCGTCACCCCTGACATTCGAGTCGTGGACCATGGCTACCACAACTTCTGGGTGGCCGTTGAGATCAGGGCAACAAAAGGCGACGGATGCCTCTGTGACTTAAAGATCGACGTCGAGCCTACTGCTTACAGTGCCGTATTGGAGGTGGTCGAGAACTATTCCGCGCCCACGAGTCTCTCAGCCGGTTCTGCAATCCTGGTCCTTGTAAATGTCGAGTTGAACATAGCCAACTACTCCAGGATGGGAGGCCACATCCGGTCGAACTCGGACGACCTCATAGAGGCCCTCGAGGACCAGCTGGGCAGCGCGCAGTGCGAGTACATGACGGTCAACCTCATCTACCAGCACTCCGCCTTCGCGCCCCGCATTGGAGATGCCAATGGGGGAGTCACACGGGCGCAGACAAAGACCCGCACCGCATACACGGCCGCTGTGAACCGACACAACGCCGCGTCGCCGTGGTCGCCGCCCCCAGCGCCCGCGCCGAACCACCGCCTCATGAGCATCATCGCGGCCCACTAGGGCATGGATGCCGCCGACGAGCTCCTGCAGGCGAAACTGACCAGGAGGCCGACGCCACGCAAGACGACGTACCTGGGTCCCCCGAACCCGAGCCTCGCCTTGCGGCGTGGTGGCCGCGACCGCGCGGTGCCGATGCCGATGCGTCCTTCGCCGCCCCTGCCTCATGGTGCCGACGAGAACGACAGGGGCGGCCGCCGCCGCGGGAGCGGGCAGCACCATGGCGGCAGTGATGATGGGGACCAAACCTCGAGGATCTGGGCCAGGATCCGGCGGTGCTCGGGGATCAGCCTCGCGGACAGGACGAACATGTGCATGGTCGAGGAGCAGAGCCTTTCTGCAAAGAGGGGGATCCCGAAGGCTGGCGGGAAAGGGAGGAAGGGGTCGGGCCGTTGGGGGTTTGGGAATTGGTGGGCGTGACTGGGTACTGAGGATTGCGATTGTTTGGTTTTTTTAAGGGTGTGTCGAGATCGGGAGTCAAAAGATTGTAGACTCATCGCTATGTATATAGTTGTTGATCAATAACCCGCTTGCTGTTTCGCTGACATTTGGGTATACTTGGCTGCGATGTGAGTCGGTGGTAAGGTGGATGCGAAGCACAGAGCTGCGAGCCACTTGGAACTGCCCAAATACTCTGTCTTGACCGTTTCCCCGGATATCGTTCGAGAGCCATCGTAAATTTGGAGAGTTGATGATGTCTCTCACTTGGCACATGGTGTTGTATCCTCCCGGTTTACATCACAAGGTACCATGGCGTCAATACGCCGGCCATTTAAATAATCACTACACAGGCGACTTCAAGGCACTCACGTACTCGAAACACAGGGAGCCGGTTTCCAAATGAATAAAAAGGTAGGTAACATGCGAGATTTTCAGTACAAGCAGGTTGTCCAATATAAGGGGAAGCCGAGATTCCGCATGTGGGTTAGGTATATCAATTGGTTTCCTGCTTAGGCCGACCATGGCCTTTATCAGCTTCCTTGCCGCGCCAGATAGGGTTCCCATCATCGTCGAACTCTGCCCACTGGAAGAAGGTGCACCCGTCCTTCCCGGGGACATTCCCAGCGTGGCACATCCAGAAATACCTGCCCCAGTTCTCCTTTTTCTTCTGGACAACACGAAGGACCGTGGGGATATCGCACCTGCACCTCGGCGTGCGGCTCGGGTGCAGGCCGGCCTTGTAGTCGCGGTACGTGACGTTGATGCGCCTGTTGCCGGCGACGGGGTGCGGGTCGATGGCCTGCGCGGGGGCGACGCTGTGCTTCCACGACTCCTGCATCTCGGCGTGCATCACGAGCAGCGAGTTGTGCGGGAGGTGGATCGCGATCTGGCCGGCGGCATCGCCGCCGCCGCCGCCGCCGCCGCCCCCCTCGGGGCTGCCGTCCCCCTCGCCGTCCCTGGGGACGACCCGCCGCACGCGGAACTCGCGCGCCACGCCGAGGGAGAGCGAGCCTATCACCGCGCGCGGGCCCAGGTAGGTGAGCTGGTCCGAGTGCCAGCCTACCGACTCCGCGGGCCCGTTGTAGCAGTTGACGAATGCTGCGTTCGGGGTCCAGGGCGCCGGGGACTGGTGCTTGAGCTTGAGGCCGCCTGGGTAGCGGGTCGTGATGCGCTTCTGGATCTCTGAGTTCACGGCTTGCTGGACGATGGGCTTGACCTTGTCTAGGTATGGTGTGATTTTGCGGACGTCGGTGAGACGGGCGCCGTTGTATAAATACTGCATTGGTTAGCATGGACTTTGCAGAAAAGTTTGAGAAGGCTAGTTAGTGTCTAGTGTACCTCGATTTTCTGTTTTCTCATTTCATCATGGCTGTCGACGTAGAACGAAGAGGTATGTGGGCTCGAGACGACAGTGTCGAAAAGCTTGAATGTAATCTTCTCAAACGTCTTGGACTCTTCGATCATCTCTTTCAGAAGGCCATTTGCCAGATCAGAAGGGAGGAAGTTGTGGATGATAGAACACGGTGTGTGCTCTGCGATATCATCGGGATCAAAGAGATGGAGCGTGGCACCTTTCCGGGACAACAGCTTTGTCTTCTTCGCCGGTGGAACGCCATCCGCGGAGTGAACTGCGGCGAAGTTCTTCAGTGATGTCTGTGAGACCACTGCGTTTGCAGCCCTGTTTGGCGAGGATGAAGACGACGGAAGTGACTTGCTGCCGGTGCTAGGAGCAGAAAGGGAGATGGAGGCTGCGGGGACGGAGCCGTCATGCTCAAGCAGAACCTCGAGGAGAGCCTCGTGTGAGAAATTTTGGTGTAGGGATGAGAGAATGGCAAGCTTGACCTCTGTTGGCTCATCGTCTGCAACCTCGATGGGGCCGTCTAACGCCGTCCTTTGATCATCCGCAGGGGTCGCCTTCCGCTTTCTCTTGATGAACGACTCCATGCCTCATTGTGGAGCGACGAGTTGGTCGGAGACCTGGAGCGAGATTATGACGCTCTTGATCCGGGTCGGGATGGAGGGCCGGTGCAGTCTTCTGGCCGTCAAGCATCACAATATGCCGGCGGTGACTCGGTTGTCGCATAAAGGGCGCTTGTGCTTGAGGAGACGCGAGGGAGGTAATTTGGCAGGGCCGAGTAGTCGCCACGACGGCACGTGCTCTCGCGCTTTGCAGGGATGCATGGCTGCAAGTCGCCTAATTCATCCCTGGAATGCATCCTCCCGTCAAGTATTACCGCTGCTCTTTAAATAGCATGTGACTTAACAGCTGGGACTGATTTTAACTACCTAAGTACTTGGTTCCAAAACATCTCTGTCTCGTCTTTCGTTTAGAGAGTATTTATTTATTCACTGTCTTCCAAAGACAGCATTGTTGGACTCTCAAATCCTTCAAACAGCAAAACATTGTAGCTGGCATGTGACACACGCTATTGGTCTTTCATTTAAAACAAGACACTGTAATGGCAACCTTGGTCAGCATAGCCTTTCAGAAAGTTGAAATATCCTAAGCTGAGAAAATGGAACACCACCACAGTATTGATACCAGTACTCTTGGGCTTTGTTAATATTCAAGATTCGGCGCTTCATTTTGTACATTGATTATGCCAGAACGTGTCAAGAACTAGGAAGTCAAGGTCACAATATGTATTTTGTATTGTCGAATGACTTGATAAAACGAGGGGTCTCAGAGCTTACCTTTGAATACAAGTGGTGAAAGTCATGCTTCAATGTAATGCAATAGCAGTCTGGGATTTACGAAGAGGATTAATGAATTTTCGAAGCTGTCCCTCAACGGTATGTGAGCCAAAAATGGCATTCATATGAAGGTATGCCGCGCGGCGGCAGTAGTGAAACCGGGGGGCAATGTCACATGGCAGGTGGTTGCTGTGTCAAAGAACTCACCATTTCCCCTCTATTCCAACCCTCTACAGATACACTCTACAGATACACTCTCGTAACTCATAAAAAAGTCTCCGGCTGTTTTCTCTACATCCTCTCCAGTGCTGTCAATTGGATTCGCGCCCTCCGTGGTGTACCCCTGATGACTGATCCCTGTCCCGAACACAAAGCCCGGGCCGGAATCGGCAAGGCAGCACGCGACAACCGAGGCTCGTGGCGATTGATATCACCCTACTTTCTCATGCAAACTGATCTTCCATCCGAGACACAGCCGCAGCGTCTCGCCAGAAGCCAATATGGCTGCTATGCTTGAGTTCCGCACGAGGGGCTTCAACCCATATGCCGTCAAGTACTCCCCATATTATGACAACCGAGTGGCTGTTGCTTCGGCCGCCAACTTCGGCATCGTGGGCAACGGCCGTCTGTTTGCGCTGGGCCTGACGGCGGCTGGCATCCAAGTAGAAAAGACGTAGGTCCCCCAACCGCAGGCAATTGGCTTTCCAATTTGTGTTGCCGGCTTTGCAATTACTGACGAGGTCTCGCCAGCTTCGACACAAATGACGCATTATACGACCTGGCATGGTCCGAGATCAACGAGAACCAACTGCTCGCCGCCTGCGGCGATGGCTCCATCAAGCTATTCGACCTCGGCGTCGACACCTACCCGGTGATGAACTACCACGAGCACAAGAGGGAGACCTTCTCGGTATTTTGGAACCAGACCACAAAAGACACCTTCGTGTCAAGCTCGTGGGATGGCACCGTCAAGATCGTCAGTCCCCCCCCTCTTCCCCAAACCCCAAGCAAGCATTGCTCACAAGCCGTCCTCCCCCTCCCCAGTGGTCCCCAACCCGCCCGCAGTCCCTCAAGACCCTCCCCATCGGCAGCTGCACCTACAGCGTCTCCTTCTCCCCGCACAACCCGTCCCTCATCTCCGCCGTCTCCTCCGACTCGCGCCTCCGCGTCTTCGACCTGCGCACCCCTCCCTCGGCAAAGTACCACCTCGTGCACGACATCCCCGTGCACCAGACGCCCGCGGCGCGCCTCGCCGCCACCGCCGCCTCACCTCCGGGGGTGGGACCGGCGCCGGGGCCGGGGCCGGGCCAGCCGTCTGAGGTCCTCACGCACGACTGGAACAAGTACAGCCCGTCGGGCGTGATCGCCACGGGCGGGGTGGACCGCGCCATCCGCACGTTCGACCTGCGCGCCCCCTACGCGGGGCCCGTCGCCGTCCTCGCGGGCCACGGCTACGCGGTGCGCCGGCTCGCGTGGAGCCCGCACGCCAGCGACGTTCTCGTCAGCGCCAGCTACGACATGTCGGTGCGCGTCTGGACCGACGGGTCCGCCATGGCCCCGCCGCCGCCACCGCCGCCGACGGCCGCGGGCCCGGGCCCGGCCGGGGCCGGAGACCTGGGCGGCGCCCCCGTGCGCGCCGGCGTGCAGCTCGGGCTGATGAACAGGCACACCGAGTTCGCGACGGGCGTCGACTGGTGCCTGTTTGGGGCGGGCGGGTGGGTTGCTTCTGCCGGGTGGGACGAGAGGGTTCTTTTGTGGGATGCGAACTCGCTCATAAGAAGATAGGGCATTTTGGGAGGTCTCGGTCTCATTTGGGAGGGAGGGTAGTATATATATATGAAAACCCGATGGACTCTGTTTACGATGATTTTTTTTATTGATACCCGGGAAGAAAGCTAGGCTCTGTTGCATTCGCAGTACTTTGGGGCGGGTCGCACTGGTTTCAGGCTGAAATAGGTACATGAGAAGGCATCTCATTCCATTTCCCACTTTCTTTTCATCACTCCCGCACTCGGTGACCCATCTCCTCCTCCTCCGTCTCGCGTCGGCCATCCTCCAGCGTCAATTCCAGACCATCGAGTACAGGGGCAGCGGCAGGGGGCGAACTGTGGCGGAACGGCGCAAAAAAACGTGTCAGCCCTCGTTGTCGACAACGCAAGTCATGCAGCGCAGCGGCGTGATCTCCAGCCCGGGCCGGGGGCCCCGGCCGGGGGCGGGGGCCGGCGTCTTCTAACGGCCGTCCTTCTTCCCTCCCTTCCAGGACTTGCGCGGTGGGGTGGACGGTGCCTTACTACTGTTGGCCGCCTGACCGCTGTTCCCGTTCGTCCTTCCCGTTGCGCCGCCGCCGCCGCCGCCGCCGCCGCCATTGCTGTCCTCCCCGCTCGAGGCCGGCCCGCTTTGCGGCTTGGCCTTCCCGTCCGCCTTGTCCGATCTCTCCGCCCCGTCACCGCCGTTCTTGTCGTCGTGGTACGTCTCTACCCGCTGGACGCTGGCCTCCACACCTCCCCGGGCGGGGTCCTTCTGGAAGGCCCAGGGCGACAGCGGGGCGAAGAGGCTCAGGAACACGGAGACGGCGGTCGCGAGCAGCTGGAAGGCGAACCAGAAGGGCCGCCACACGCACCACCAGTACGGCCCCGTGAACTTGAGGAACTCGTTGACCTGGTACAGGTCCTCCTGCCGGGATATCCTCCAGACCTGCCGGCCGGCGGGGGCGGGCTGGCCGGGGGCCTTCTCGCCGCCGCCGTCGAGGCCCTGCCGCCTGCTCGCCGCGATCACCTGCGGCTCGCCGTTGCGGTGCGCCCCCAGGTCGCACGGGACCAGGTCCAGGACCGTGACGAGCCTCACGTGGGCGTGGTAGCCGGGTGCGAACCAGATGGAGAATATCTGGCGCATGTCGAGGTACATCTTGTCCCTCTCCTTGTCATGCACTAGATAAGACACACACATCAGACAGGATGACCAGAGCTGGGCGCAATGGTGAGGGGTGCTGCCCGTGAAAAGTGAAGAGGTTGTTCAAACTTACAAGCCGTGTCGATGTCGATGACTATCTTTGGCGATAACATGCGGTACCACTGGAAGATGCCCCGCAGGGCATCGCGGGAGCTGAGGCGGCGCAGCCCCGGTATGGGAATGTCGCCCTGGCCGAAGCGCGGCGCGATGCAGAAGGGGTGCACGAACTCGGCGTCCGGGGTGAAGTAGCGGTCGATGGTCCGGCGCTGCTCGTCCGGCGTGCCCTGGCACAGGGACCGGACCACTTGCCTTATCTCCTGTTCTGGTGGCACCCGCGTCAGGCGGGGAACATGGTGACGAGAGCATAGACTTGTGAAGTGGACTGACTTACCGGGATTTTCCATTATTTTTTGCAACGATTGCGAGGTTCCTCGGATACGAGGGTATAGCCAATGCGCCTCTGGAGCGGTGTTCAGTGTCGAGTTAGGGATTTAGGAGGAGGAGGATGGATGGGCAGGACAGGAGCCAATTCCAATTGAGCTGCACCGGGCAGAAAGTACTGGTATTCTTCTACAGACAGTAAGTATCACATGGCAAAAGGCCTCAAAGCACATCGCCGTAGCAGCAGCAGTTGGATGCTGTTGTGTGTCGGGCGTTACGGGGGGTGGCTTCTGCTTTGACCACTGTGATGTCATGGTCCACTACAGCTCGCGCTTCTTCTTCAGGCATGTGAAATTCCAGTGCTGTTTAGTATCGCCGTCCTCGGGCCACCACGGCGGGATCTAGCAGCATAGCTGCAAGTGCCACTGCAGCGATTCAAGTAGGACATTCTTTGCGAGCGTCGGTATTGTCTTCTTCAACCCTGCCTTCCTCAGCATTTCATCTGACCATCCAGAACATGTTCAGCCGATGCGACAACGAGCTGTGATTTGCAGTCAAAGACGGTTGAGGGTTTTCCCATCTTCATGCTCCACGCTTTCGTAGCTTTTCTCACCATCAAATAGGGTAGGGTACACTATGCTCAGGCCCCCCTGCCCTCTAGGGTGTGTAAAAAGTGAGACACCTTCATGCCAGCATGGGTATATATGTATGTACATGTAATTCTGTCTACTAGGCAAAATGTGAGGTGGCATTTCAACACGCGAGGATATAACTAAAATAATGGTGTCTGGCACCGCAAACGTCAAAACTCAATCGCTCCGTATGCAAAAGGCAAGGATCAAGGTCAGTAGAAGCAGCCCCCGGAAAGTGCCATCGTCGGCTTTCCTCGTCCGCGTGCTCCCTCTCTCCCTCTCCTTATCCCTGTCCCTCCCTCTCTCCACACGTAATCCCGGGCCACAATCAACACAGTCATCGCTTCAATGCTCCCAAGTCCTGCGATCGGCATCCTTGCCCTTGCCTCTCCCTCGTGTGTTCGTGCTCGTACAAGTCTCACCGGCGCACATCGCAAATCATATTTGGTATCATCGGCCCGTTCCCGTTGGTTTCGTAGACCCATTCCCAATCCATATTCTCATGAAGAGCGAACAACAATGCCACACCAGTCCCAATTCATATAATATTAGTATACCCAGCATATTCCATTCCCGCCCATGCCGCGGCCGTCGATTACCTCCCGTGCCTGCTCGATCTCACGTCTCTAAGCGGCGCATCGCCCCCGGCGAACCGGTCGGGGTCGACCTCGCGATACCCGCTCTCCCGCCTCGCGCTCGAGCTCCGCCTCCGGTGGCTCTTGGTCTTGTGTCGCCTTGGAGGCGTGCTGTGCTCCTCGATCACGACGACCTCGTCCTCGGTATCATCATGCGAGACGAACCTCGGGGGAGGCGGTGCGGTCATCGGGGCTGGTGGAGGCCCCGGCACGGGGCCACTGGTTCTGCGTATCGTCTCCTCCATCACGATCCTCTCGGGCGGCGGGGGGTCGACGATGGGGCCTGAACGGCTGGTCCGGACCTCGACTGTTTCGCGGCGACGCGATGGCGATCGGTGATGGTGTTTTGAGTGGCGCCGGCGCGACTTACGCGTGACAACACTAGCAGTCCCGTACGAGCTTATTGTGTCTTGGCGGTTGCCAATTGACAAGCAGGCGTATACAAGCCACAGGAGCAGCAGAAAGCCGGCCACGGAGCCAAGGGTGATGCCGACGACCTCGCCTGGGTCGGGCCCGTCATTTATGCCGGGGTAGGCGCCGGGGATCGTGGACGTGATGGTATCTCGCTGAGCAAGCAGCACGCGACTCGGCGCATCCAAGGCCGTCTTGACAGTCCGGGACGGGAACCTGTGCAGGGAGTGGAAGCGCCCAAAAATTTCTGCGGCCGCCTGGGGTTGTATATCTCGCAGTTGAGGCTCTAATTCGCGCGGCGCAAGGAAGTCGGCGGGAGCGGCCGGGAGGCGCGCCGATAACGACATGGGCGCCATCGTGCAAGTGGACGTGAAGGCAACTCGACGACCGCGACTGGAGTTTGTCCAGGATCGAGGCTGTATGCACGAGGCGGTCGCAACGGTCAAGGTCCGACGATGATAGTTTGATCAGGGCAGATTGTTTGGTTGTTCGTTTCGCATTGCCTTTATAGTATAGTATTCCTGTTGCACACCATAGACGGTTGGTTTGCCCTCGGCGGTTGGCGCAGTGAGCGGCGGGGTTTGAGCTCTGGAGTAACCGATGCAGATGTAGCCGACCTCTGGAGTGGGATAGTCTGTTCGTGGGCGAAGGGTAGCCGCTCTTGTTCCTGGCTGCACTGACAATCCCGCCGTGCTAACAGCCTCGATAGTCGGGACTGGACTTCGGTCAAGGTACGGTACCGTCAGCACGCTCGAGGGTAGCCCGAGGACCTTATTCGGCTTGTACTGGGAGCGAGCCCTCGGTCGTGTGGCGCATCGAACGCGAGTGGTGAGAATACGGTGGTGCTCGGGGCTCTTGGTTCAGAATGAAGGCGACTCGAGTTGTAAGTGTGAAAGTGGACTGGAGGCGCGGGCGCAGACGCCGACGCAGACGCGGGCGGGAAGATGGTGCGCAGTTTTACCTGCGGCCAAGCCAATCAAACCCACTCAGCCGAGAATAGAAGGAGCGGAGCGACGAGGAACAAGAATACATGCGCCGGCCGCCCAGCTCTCCGGTTCAAGAAGAATGAATGAGAATGATGTGCAGTTAGTACTTAGGCAAGGGGGGCCGGGAGAAGCAAGGCAGGGGAGTCAACAACTGGGTAAGTTAGGTATGTATACATGCACGCGGGCGGTAATGCAGTGCCAAACAGAAGTACACCTTCTTCTTCTGTCTTGAAAGTGGTGACTTGGAACTGGAAAGTGGGAGATGGAAGGCCGGAGGTGGTGGGGTCGGGCTCGGGGTCGGGCAGGCTGGCAGGATAGTATAGAAGGCTGGGCGCCTGGAGGTACCAGCAAGGAGTTGCTCCTCCAACCGCTTCCTCCCAGGGAATCAACATCATCCTTTACCAACCACCTCTTTTATATTACTTACTAATAGTAGGCAGTGTTAAGCAACACCTGGGTATTGGGTACTGACTGTACTTTTATTAGCACCAGACCGACCGACATGCAGCCCAGTCACGTCCACCCTTCTTCACATTGCACATTGCCGGCGGCCCCGGAACGCCTCCCAGCTCCCCCCTCACTTCCTGTTCGGCGCGCTGCCTCGCGGCAATTGAGCCTGGTTTCTTTTCCTTGGCCGCCAAGGCTGACGCGCAGACACCACCTCGGGCAAGAAACACCAGATGCCAACACCACTAATAAACTGCATGCACAAGTACAGCAGGTCCAAGTTGCGTTTTACTTGACGAGTCTCAGAGTGGTATTTCTTGATTTCCCTCTTCACTCTTCCAAAAACTGCCGCGTCGCCGTACCCCGGGTCAAAGCCAACTCCAGACATTGGCGGCACTTGTTTCCTGTCCATGCCATGAGAAAATCAGAATTTTGTGATTCCGACACCACTGATGTTGATCAAAATGCGGGACAGCGCTGGACTGCCTCAATTTACCTTGCATGTCGTGGCGGCTCACCCAAAACCTCGGATCCCTCTAATCCCCGATGACTTCTTGTCGCGCTTGTCCTTTCGGCCAGCATTCTGGGCACCACCTGGAGTCCGAGCACGAGGTCAGTAACGTGGGACTGGATTGCCGATTGTTGCGCCCGGCTGAAGAATACTCGCCTCTACTCTGAGATCTGTCACTGGGGCTTCCGTCCCTTCCCTGAAGCGTGTCCGCACTCCCGGATGGCGTCGAAGGCCGCTGCAGTACTGTGCCAAACGACGACCCCGCTATCGTGTCCAGAGGCGGCGTCACATTGTATTTCGCTCCCTCCACAAAGACTTCAGGGTCCGAGAACCCTCGTCCGCGACGCGACCTCCTTCGCACCGGGCTTGGTGGGTCCCCGCTCTGCACGATCGCCGACAGCTCTGCGTCTGACGAGTCCGATGGGACCCCCATCTTTGGTGTGCTGGAGAAGGCCGGCGATCTCGAGCTGTAGTTAGATGCCCTGTCGAGCAACGCCGACTGCAGCACTGTGCATGTGTTCACCAGGAGGTCATATCTTCTCTGCAAGTCTGACATCTTCGCTCGGCTTGCTGCCAGCGCACTCTCAATGGCTTTGGCTTTGTTGGGGTTCCCTTCTCGTCTGGGCCGTCGGGCACCGTGCTTCAGCGCATCCTGAAGTTTGGTGTTGAGCTCGGTGATCTGGGATTCGTACAGCTTCCTCGCCTCAGCGACCTCAGCATCCCGCGCTTCGATCTTCATGCTCAGCACCTCGGCGCGGCCAATGGATTCGGCTGCCTCCGCAAGGCGCTCCTCTGTCTCCCTTTCTTTGGCCTGGTACGTTTGCTCCACCTCGATGAGCCGGCTCACTTCCGCCTTGAGCCGTGCAATCTCTTCCACATGGGCGTTGATCGCCTGCAGGTTTTGTTTGGAGTTCAGCTCTGTGGTTTCGTACTCACAGACCATCCTCGTCAGCTTCTCGCACTCCTCCGTCTTTGCCTCTAGCTCCCGTTTGAGGGCAGCCCCTTCACTGCTCCATTTCTTTTTCGCCTCTTTCAGGACCTTCAGCTTCGCGGACAGGTCCGTCTCCCATTTCTTGGCTATGTTGCGCCGGTTCTCCGACTCCTTCTTCGCCCGCAGCTCGGACCGTTTCGCCTCCTCGATCCTGTTGCGCAGGTTTCGGTTGATCATGATGAGATTCTGTGTTTCCGCCTCGGTCGCAGCCTCCCTCAGTTGCCGCCTCTTCAGCTCACCAATGTGGATCATGTGCTGTTGTTTCATGTAGCGTTCAAAACTGAGGTCATTACTCAGGAGGAGAATCTTCTTGTAGAGCCGCTGAAGTTCGCCTTCACTGCCCATTGATTGGGGGGCCGTTCCAGCAGGAGCCGCCGGTGCAGACAGTTTGCTTGATGTTTTATCGGGCACGGAATCCTGGTGACTCAAGGCTAGAGACGGTACGCTGTCGTTGGCCAGTGACTGGTGCAGCCCGGTCTTGATGACCTTGTTCGAAGTGATCATATCCTGCAAGTTGGTGTGCGAGGCTGATAAGCCCAGCGACGGCGGCAATGTAGGGCTGTCACCTGGGCCGTCGCGGGCGCGAGGCTGGAGTGCCTCGGGGAGGGACGGAGCGTGACTTGACTGAGAGGCACGCCGTATCGCACCCGCCACGGTTCGTGCCTCTCCAGATGCTGACCCTGTACCCGAACTTCTCCACGCGCTCGCCAGATCCCGCGATGAGGACCTCGCCAGAATGGCCTGGCCGGTAAGGAATGGCTGGTCGACCCCGCCCCTGGTGTTGTCGTCCACATCAGACAGCCCGAGCTCTTGCGCAGGTCCGACCTCGGGACCGGCTCCGAGCTCCGTGGCAAGACAGAGGGCAGTACATTCCGTGACCACCTCTGACGACTCGCTCTTGATCCATCTGCTGAAGTCGGTCTTCTCGGACTCCAATGTCAAGTTATAGAAGTTCGGATGGAGTAGGTGGTACTGCCTGAACCTCTCAGACTTCTGTCGGATTTCTGAAGGCTGGACCTCAATGTCGTCGGCATTTGGCATATTTGCGTGACGCAGATACCGCTGCGGCTTCCTGATATAATCCACAAAGTTGAGGGGATACAGCCCGTACAATATCGTGAAGTAACTCAGGAGGTTTGGAATTGACATGCTGTCAGCATCTGGCGCGAAAACGCACACTTCCCAGTCAGCAGGCGGGTGTTTCTCATCGTCGCCTTCTATTTCCGGGTTATCGCCTGCCAAAGACCTCTCTCTGTCCCAGAACAGCAGGCGGGCATAAATGTTGAACAGTCTTGGGAGGTAGGGCACCACAGAGCTTGGCACGTTTGGCAAAAGCATCGTCAAAGCCGTGATAGCTAAAGTGACTACAGTGGTCGAGGTATCACTTTCGAGGCTCCGCAGGAGGTTGTCGAAGAGCGGCGTCTCCAGGACCACATGGAGATGAGGCGGCTCACTCTGAACGAATTCGCAGAGAAGGGTCAAAGCCTGGGCACGATACTCCTTTTGGACAACGAAGGAATTCAAAGCGGTCAAGAGGCCCTGCAGTATGTTAGTCCATGATGTTGCAATCCATATACCCAGCACCTCACGATCTCCGCCAGCGACCGACATACACAGCCAGGGCATGCTGCATGTGTTACGTCCACAAGTTTCCGCCTCCTGTCATTTTTGACGTGGGCCGCAACGTGACGGGCCTGTGTCCGAGCGTGGCATGAAGACGGTCACTGGAAGAGACACATCGGGTTTAGGTGGTAATTGAAATTGACCTGTACCAACCTTGGGCCTCTTCTTGCCATAGCTGAGCAAGCCACTACGTATGAGGGTTGCCTTGAGAGCACCTGCGGAAGTTTCATCACCAGTTGAGAGCTGGAAGCTCCGCATCCAGGTCTTCATGAGCTTGATCGCGATCTGATTCGGCCCTTGGCCCTCCGCAGCCTCGACGCCGTTGTCGTGGGTCAGCACAGCCAGAGTGTTTGCCCAGGCTTCTCTAGCTAGGTTTTTGTCTTGCGCCATGTGATCCAGGACGGGTTCTGTCATCTGGTCCCACCACTGGACGAGATATGTGGGATTCCGAAGTGCAGGCAGGAGCCTGCGCAGGATGGCTAGCCAAGGAGCGTAGGAATCTACATTCTCCTTGACCGTCCTGTGCCATATGGACAGGAGATCCTCCTGTAGGCGCTCAGAGGCCCCATCCTCATGATGCTTGTCAAGGTAGGCGTCGATGACTCGAGTCAGGTCGTCCGAGAGGGGCAGGGCAGAGTGAGGCAAGAATGCATTGATGGCCTTGATGAGATCCTTGGTGGAGCTGTGAAAAGGTCAGAGGGTTGGAGGCGATACTAGCAAGTCCAGAAGATTGAGGTTTTTAATATTCATGGTCAAGGCCCGGACATCCTGCCGGAGCCCACTTTGCTGCTGGAGATATGACAGCGGCTCAGACGAGTCGATGGGCTCTAGACCGCAGATACTATGGTTGGGGGCGTAATTTTTACCCCCCTGCTTTGTACCGTCAGGGGCCCCTGTTTCCGCCACCATACTAATTCTGGTGTAGTACGAACTTCTGGCCCACCCGCCTAACAGAAATTTTCTCGTCAGCACTCGAAAAGAAAAGCAACTTGCCTCTATCGCCAACCTCGTCGTCGCCCTCAAAATGGCACGCCCGAAGGGCTATTCGACACGTCAACTGACCTCTGACGATAAGAAGCTTATCCGGACCCTCCATTTCGAAGGGAAGTTGTCCCGAACCGAGATTTATCACCGCTGCGAGAAGCGATTTACGCCCTCTCAAATTCGCTATGCCCTCCGATCAACCGACGACGATACCCACTGGGACAAGCGTGGGAGGCCCCCTGTACTGACTGACGAGCAATCTCAACGCCTAATTACATACGTTACTGGCTCGAAGCTAGGTCGTCGGGCCTCGTGGGCCCATCTATCCCTCCTCTCGATCATAATTATCGGCATTCAAGTTAGCTTTTATTGCATACGTTCAACGCTTCGCCGCCTTGGCTACAAACGCTACGTTGCTCGACGAAAACCACCCATCACCGAGAAGACCCGTCAGGCACGCCTTGCGTGGGCTAGGGACCACGAGAATTGGACTGCTGAGCAGTGGGCGAAGGTTCTCTGGACCGACGAAACGTGGGTGACTGGAGGGCCCCATCGGAAGCAATACGTAACCCGCAAAGTCGACGAGATTTGGCACCCTGATTGTATCGTCGAAAAACACCAACGGAAGGGCGGCTGGATGTTCTGGGCCTGTTTTTCAGGCGTCCCTGGCCATCAGAAGGGGCCCTGCCTCTTCTGGGAAAAGGAATGGGGCACTATAACAGAGGAAACATATCGTCAACACACAGTCCCTCTCATCGATGGCTGGATCACGATGTGCCGGCGCCAACTACAAACGGAGCTTATTCTCATGCAAGACGGCGCCCGAGCCCATACTGCAAAGGGTACACTTGAGGACTTGCAAGAAAGAGGAGTAACGATAATGGTATGGCCGCCGTTCAGCCCAGACCTCAACCCAATAGAGACAATTTGGTGCCGGATAAAGGATTATATTGAAGACCAGTACGGGCATATCGAGAAGCCCTCGTATGACCAGCTACGGCAATGGGTACGCGAAGCCTGGGAACAAATTGACGATAGCTTCATTGAGACGCTTCTTGCAAGTATGCCAGAGCGTTGCAAGGACGTAATTGCAGCAGACGGTTGGCACACGAAGTGGTGAGAATCAGGCTATAGTTTGGTATACAAATTGGGTAGGGATCAGCAATGTGGGGCTCCGAGTGACATGACTAGGGGGTTTTATTTCCTGGGTTGACCATAGTA